>JARFJB010002021.1:3050000-3337500 GCA_036346205.1 Vesta saturnalis
TGTTGATGGTCTAATTGCATATCTTGGATTTGTATCGCTATAATAATGGAAATGATGACGGTAGAATGTAGCTTCGTCAGTAAACAATACGTAATCAAAGAAGTCCTGTTTTTCCTCTATTTTATTTGATGCCCAAAGGCAGAAGTTTCCCGTATTTATAAAATCCTAATCCGTTAATTCTTGTACTACTTGGATGTGGTATAGATGAAACTTTTGCTTGCGAATTATTTTATTTATCGTTGATTTTCCGATATTGTTGTTCAGTGCGATTTGCCTGCAAGAAGCTTGCGAATTTTCCACGACGGCTTGCATGACATGTAACTGAGTTTCCTCGTTTGATGCAATGGTTGATCGTTCGCCATGTGATTCATAATTGATGCTTCCATTCCTTTCAAACTTCCCCTTGAACCTTTCAAATGCCAAGCGATTTGGATGTCTTTCTGTATTTGATCGTAAATTCTACTCGCTAATAAACAATTTCCGTTGGATACGCCAACGCAATAAACCATTTGTATAAATTCTTCTTTTGAAAAAATTAATTAATCAAGACGTCTGTACTCAATCGCATAAGCGATCGTTAAAACCAATAGAATATTTTACAAGATCTGTTTGTGTGACACAAATCGGTTAAGGTAAAGTACCACTTCCGGTACACTAATTTTGTTCAAACATCATATTTAATGGTGTCATCTAATATAACTTACCCGTGCCAAATTCGAAATAGATACGTTTATATTTTAGAGTAGTTTATTTGAAGTGACACAAAACTATTAAGGTAAAGTGCCACTTCCGGTACACAGATTTTGATGAAACATTACATTTAGATGTGTCGCCAAATATAACTTGCCTCTGCCAAATTTGAAACAGATATGTTGATATTTTGGAGTAGTTTATTAGAACCGTGACACAAATGTGTTAAGGTAAGTGCCACTTCCGGTCCCCCCATCTACTATTTTGAAATAAGGCCTTCATGCCGAATTTAAATTGTCTAGCTTAAAGCGTACGCGCTATCGTGTTTACATACAGACACACACATACACACACACAGACATTTTTCCAAACATGTTTTTTTCGGACTCGGGATCTCGAAAAGGTCCAGAACCATCAAAATCCCGAGGTCGATTTTTTCACGATTACAATACCTTCTCTATACTACGTATACGAGAAAGTAAAATTAGATTTTAAAAACTAAAATAACTCAATAACTATGAAAGATAGGTATAGGACATGTTTTATAAAAAAGTTAGCTTATTACTTATTCAACATTTTTCCGTAAAGAAATATGTCATTCCATTAAAAAAATTGAGATTTTGTGTTTTGAAGATTATGATTTTGTGAATAGTGGCAACACCCTGTATAATATTTTCAAATTTTTATAGGAACACAAAGTAAGTGTGACTATGCACTAGTAACCTGTAAAATATTTTCCTTTAAGGATATAATAAAAAAAGTGTGCCCTTTGTCAACGACACGTGAAAATCGCGATTTTCTTAAAAAACATTAAATATCTCAAAAACTATTAATTTTAGGTAATAATAGACCTTAATAAAACCGATACAGAATTCATAAGAAAAATCAGAAAATCTAATAAAATACAGGGTGTCTTATTAAAAAAATGAAGTTGCATTCTCTCCAGTTCATATGAGAGACACCCTGTATAAACGAAAATATTTTCTTTAAATGTGGATTTGTGTGAGATATCCTCCGTTGTCGCACTCAGCGGACACTCTCTCTCTCTCTCTCTCTCTCTCTCTCTCTATATATATATATATATATATATATATATATATATATATATATATATATATATATATATATATATATATATATATATATACAGGGCTTTTCATGATGAGCGTTAATTAGACGTTTCTGGCAAACCAGACAACGGATCAACCTGAAAATTTGACAGTATGATGCATAAATGAATATGATCTACACGCCTAAAATATTTTAGATGTTGCGGCGTTCCCGCTTCTACTATAAAGTAGCGACTACTTTGATTTTTAAATGGAACACCCTGTATATAATATCATATTATGATTTCCTATTACTTTGTCAACAACTTCATGTACTATTTCCCTATACCTATCTATTACCATTTAAGAAATATAAATTAATTTCGATTTTTTTTTTACAAAAAAAGTACTTTTATAACCGCTGATAATCTTGAACTCTCTGGTATTAAGACGATCAAATTCGAAATAGAGTGGAGTGATACCATGAGGATCTTCAATTCGAGTCATATATTTATTTGCCTCATACAGGGTCTTTAAAAAATGCAGATACTTTGTTGACATGAAAAAAGGAGTGGAAGTCAATTTTTTCTAATAGAACACCCTGTATATTTACACATTTTTGAGCTCTACATCCAATTTTAGATTAACTTTAATCAGATAATGCTATTTCGATTTCGAACCGTTTTCGAGATAAATTGTTTCAAACAGAAACTGACGTGGTTTCCTTGTATTCATCACTTATTTTTGAGATTTAACAGATTCCGTTCGATGTTCCTTCATCAGTCACAGATAATACAATGAATAAATAATTATTAAAATACTCTTCAACCATCAAATGAAACTTCTCTTCAAACAATAGTTTTATTAACGCTGACACACGAACTGAAAATAGTTTCATGAATTAGTAAGTTAATTTAATTATCAGTGTGTTTCAGAATATGTTCGAACACATCTCCACCTCTCCTTAAACAAACATATAATCTCTTCAAAAGATTTTCATGTGTAGCGCTTCTGATTAAGTCTGGAGTTAAACTATTGAAAGCAGTTCTAACTCTCGATTTCATATCTTCCATTGTTGTTACTGGGTTGGAGTAAACCATATTTTTAATGAAACCCCACACAAAATAATCTATTGGATTGCCATCTGGTGTTCTAGGAGGCCAACGAACAGGTCCATTATTACCAATCCATCTGTCTTCGAAGATTTCAGTTAAAGCTTCGCCTACTGAACGAGAATTATGGGGTGGAGCACCATCCATTTGGTACCATACACGTTCTCTTACTGGCCTATTATTTAAAATCATTTGAATTCCATTTCTCAGTAAATCTTCATATTTTGTCGCATTCAAATTATCATCATAAAACTCGATATAAAAAATTGACTCATTCTTTATGGCACAAAATACATTAAATTGCCATCTTTCTTGAAAACCCCTTTGGCGAACGACATGAGGATTTTCTGGTTCCCAATAATGACAGTTGTGTTTGCTGAAAATTCTATTTTTTGTAAACTTGGCCTCATCTGTCCATATGATATTGTCAAGGAAATGTTCATCCTCTTCAGTCTTGACAATTAACCATTCAAAGAATTCTACTCTACGAGGCAAATCAGTCTCTTTCAAATGTTAGACACAGTAGAATTTACAGGGATGCCATTTGTGCTTATTAAGAATGCGATAAATTGTCACGTAGGGTATACCTATCTCCCTTTCAGCCTCGTGTAAAGAAGCATTTGGAAATGCATTAAAAAGTCCCAAAACTGTTATGCCATCTTCATCCAGTTCAGGCTTTCTACGAATGATTTTTGGACGAAAGGTTCCATTCAACCTACAGTTTTGTAGTAGTCGATTTATCACATTATTATTCGACTTCGGAAGTTGTGGATATCATTCATGAAATACTCGGCATGTTCTACTTGCAATTCTATTGCACTCACCATGAATAATTAATAAATTCAAGAAATCATCATTACTGTAACCTACTCTTGATATTTTTCTATTATAATTAGTATCACAATCAGTCAAAACCACCAACGAAAGTTTGACGTTTCAAAATTGGATCATTTATTTTTCCAAAGCACACTTTTAAAAAATATTAATTTGCAATGTTGTACGGTAGAGACACTCAATACCTCAATGTATACAAATTGTAACTTTTTCTAAGGAATATATCAGTTTCGAATTGACTGATTTGAGGCTGTTGAAAAACTAAATCGAAAAGAAATTGTATTACGTAGTATAAAATAGATGTTAAATCTCAAAAATAATTGATGAATACAAGGAAACCACGTCAGTTTCCGTTTGAAACAGTTTATCTCGAAAACGGTTCGAAATCGAAATAGCATTACCTGATTAAAGTCAATCTAAAATTGGATGTAGGGCTCAAAAATGTGTAAATAAACAGGGTGTTCCATTTGAAAAAATTGACTTCCACTCCTTTTTTCATGTGAACAAAGTATCTGCATTTTTTAAAGACCCTGTATGAGGCAAATAAAAATATGACTCGAAGTGAAGATCCTCATGGTATCACTCCACTCCATTTCTAATTTGATCGTCTTAGTACCAGAGTTCAAGATTATCAGCGTTATAAAAGTACATGTTTTGTAAAAAAAATCAAATTAATTTATATCTCTTAAACGGTAATAGATAGGTATAGGGAAATAGTACATGAAGTTGTTGACAAAGTAATAGGAAAGCATAATATGATATTATATACAGGGTGTTCCATTTAAAATCAAAGTAGTCGCTACTTTATAGTAGAAGGCAACGCGTGTGGATCATATTAATTTATGCATACTGTCTAATTTTCAGGTTGATCCGTTGTCTGGTTTGCCAGAAACGTCTAATTAACGCTTATTGTGAAAAGCCATTTATATATATATATATATATATATATATATATATATATATATAATTTACATTATAATTTGTTACCACAAGTACTGGTTATTTTACTCATGCATATTTTCGCTTGAACATTTGTACTATTGGTATTAAATTGATCAATGACGCAATTGCATTGTTACCGTGAATAACGTACAAATGTCATGTTTTCTCGCCCATTTCTATGGTGACAAACGTTATGTTGTCAATATCACTATAACAACCATAAATAGTCTTTTGTGTGTCATTTTTGTTTATTATTTTTGTATAGATCGGTCCTCTTAAAATTGGTTTTTTAACAGTTTTTTTAAAGAAGTTAAAATTTCTTCAAAGATCGTAAAATGAACACAAATTTGTATAAAGAACAATTAGTAGCGGTTCCACCACCACCTCCGAGGTAATAAATCCAATTAAGTTCAATTAAGTCCCTCATATAATTTTTAGGTTCACTTTAAACGAGTGGTATTTAAACAATCGATTAAGGAACAGAGCATGTCTGGATCAACAACAGTTAGCAGACAAAGTTTTAGCAGAATGCGAAAGAGTAAGTACGGATGTGTAACTCCTAACAATCAGTATACCTAATTTTGGTACCAGGAAAGAAATTACATAAATGAAATAACAGTAAATAATAAAGGAAGTTGATCATAAGCTTGATGAAAAAATTAAAGACCTTACTTTTATAAAATCTGAAATTTTAAGACAGCGCAAAGAAGTTTGTTTGGAAATTGACAATTTAACAGTTTACAATGATCGCATTATAGATGCCTTATCATTTTTGAGAAACACGATGAAGCCTAGCAATAAGAAATGTTTAATCTTTCGAGAAGGTCGAGTTGGAATTGATTTAGTAAGAACCTTTTTATGCTTTTAGTAGTTGTATCATCCTGAAGTTTTGTAGTGCCATGATGATGTTGAAAGAGAATTGCTTAAGGAGTTTGAACTGATAGAGTCTGCCGATAATTTATTCAGTAAAATGATGGAGCAAACCAATGAACAGATTCGACGTTTAAGATCAACCACATATTTTATGGATAGAGATTTAGATGATAAAGATAATGTTTTAAAGATTGATGGAGGTAATCTTTCTCTTCAGGAATATAGTACATGTCTTAGCATGTACCATGGGTTTGCACCTTTAGATCCTGCGTAAGATATTTTTATTATATATTATTATGTATGACCAATGCACAAATTAATGTATTAATAAGAGCACTTGTCGTACCAAACGGGCGCAATCCACATTTTTCTACACGGCTTCCAAATTCTGGAATGATCTCCCTAGTTCCTGTTTTCCTCTCACTTATGATATGAGAAAATTTAAGGTAGCTGTTCATAGGCATCTATTGGCAATTCATTATCCCTCTATCTATCCTCCTAAGTGTTCCTGAGTGCTTTAGCACGATAGGCCAAATTCAGCCTGTTCAGGTCCACAATCATAAAAAACAAATAACAAAAAAATGTGCCAAGTACGATATGAAACCATTTACCCTGTAAATACTGGAATGGAATCTGGTCTAAATTGGTGCGTGTAAGATGAATCAAATTATGTTATCCGAGAACCAAAATTTGGAGTAATATTTCTTGTTCCAAAATACCAATTCTTACCAAATCTAAATTCAATTACTCTACTTGACTCAAATGAAAGAAACAAAAACAAAAAGTGAGTTTTGGTTAGTAGTCGTCGGAGAACTCCAAAGTTGGTAGTATAATACTTCCCAAAATACCAATCACTGAATTGGTCAATGTGTTGTAAAATAAATTGAAAACACTAAAAAATGAGCGTTGAAGCATATGTGAGGAACTTTTGTCCAACTTTTTCAAAAACAATATAGGATTCTTGCTCTTTCGGAACTACACACTCGTAAAAATTTCAGTTAATCAAGTTAAATCTTTCCAGGATTGTCGCGTGTGTGACCGGAGAGAAAAACATTTCATATTTAATTAGGGGCCTTAAAACTGAAAAACTACAATAGATAAATTGTTTGTATGTTAGTTTGGCATGCCAGTTTGACGAATAAAATCAAAATTCAAATTTATGCTCTTAAACGAAAAATGTAATCTAAAGAAAACGAATAATGAATCGGCTTGATATGCTGATCGAATTCCTTCTATCAGTTTCTCTAGTTAATCTTTGAATTATGTGACAAGTAGCTACGAGGATGATTTGACGAGACATGAGACTCGACTACCGGTGTCCTCTCGCGGTTAAACGAACATAATTCTCGAGTTCGGCCATATTTTTATAATGACGGGTGAAGTTTAGTTGATCGTGACGTTTAGTTAAGAAATGAAAAATCCCAAAAAAAGGAGCAACTATTTGTCACTTAAATTATTATAAGTTTTTGTTATGAACGATAAGTTCAAAGGTAAATATGTAATTAAAAATTATTATTAATTTTATTAAATACATAAATAAAAAGTTTACCTCGAGTAGGATTCGAACCTACGACCTGTACTTTGCTAGAGTACCGCGCTAACCAACTGCGCCACCAAGGTTCAAGCCCCAATCGATGCAAATTTTGTCTTTATTTATTTAGAACTGATGTAAATTCTAAATATAATGAGATTACAGTCAAATTACTTATATTAATGGAATGTGAGCCTGCAATATCGCAAGGATTCACACATACCAAAGCAACTTGACTAATATTAAATTATTATAAGTTTTTGTTATGAACGATAAGTTCAAAGGTAAATATGTAATTAAAAATTATTATTAATTTTATTAAATACATCAGTTCTACATACATAAAGACAAAATTTGCATCGATTGTTGAACTTGGTGGCGCAGTTTTTAGTACAGTAGGTTGAATCGTAAACTTTTTATGTATTAATAAATTAATAATAATTTTTATTTGTCACTTGTTTGTATAATTTAAACCAGGGAATTTGAGCATTGAAGGTTATGAACGACCAAGACCATCAAAAACGGTAACAGCCCCGGAAACAAACGATCAATTGCATGATATTGTTTTGAAAGATCGAAAAATAAACATCTACGAAATAGCTAAGAGTGTAAGCGCATCAGCTTAGCACATTTTGCACGTAGAATTGGGCGTGTCTAATATGTCTGCGAAATGGATAGCGACAGTCTGAAGCTGTTTAACAAAATTTTCTACTCGGATTCGACGAAATTTGGATTCATCACCACATCCCCGAATCAAAACGCCAATCTCAACAGTGGAAATATCTTCGCAGCCCACCAATGATGACAAAGTCGTTTTTATCGACCGGAAGGTAATGGCTACGATTTTTTAGGATTCGAAAGGGATACTTGTTATCGACTATCTTACAAAGGTCTAAACCATCGACGGAGCATATTATGATGCATTTTTGCACCAACTTAAGCACTAATTACTGAAAAAAACCCGGAATGCTTCGAAAAAAGGTGATTTTTGTCAAGATAATAATAACGCATAATGACACTTCCGCGTCGTTGGTCCAAGAGTGTTGATAAGAAGGAGATGTTAAATAATAATAAAAATTTAATGTTCACTCTTTCATTTCGAATCTGACGTCCCGTCAAATCATCCTCGTAAATAAGTACTTCAGCGACTCTAGCAGGGCCTGGCTACGGAACGTCGTACAGGTAGCGGTCGGTGGCCTTAGTTTAATCATCTGGACTGCGATCAAGGTAACCTCTATAAAAATCCCCCTATCCCAAGGTCGTTTGGCAGCTTTAGGTGTTGAAAAGATCAGCGAAGCGAAGCGTGAGCGTGGCCAGGAGAAGGGTGGTCCCTAGCGTTAAAACGGCTGTGGAGAAACGGGTGCCTCTTTACAGTATCATCCCCTGCTTCAATTGACATCATTTCATTTAAAGGGAGGCATGTGTACCCCACCACCATCACCAAGGGTTCCTTTTCCTTATTCTTAATCTATGCTCATCTCATTGTTCCTTTCCATAATTAAAAAAAGGATGACTGGTTTCTATGGTAATAGATGCCGGACGTAAAATCCTACCCCGTTCAATGTGGGGGAGGGCAGGGCCAAACCGACCTCGGTCATCGACATTGTTGCAACATCCGTGACTGATATTAATATTGTTCACCAACATCTTGAACAATTACAACCTGACATTTTGTTTTTATCTGAAACACGTCTCCTCCAAAACTCCGATTCACCCGACTTCCAATTTCATCAATACAATCTTCACTCTAACTTTCGATACGAAGAAGTATATGCCTATCTCAAAGACATCGTCGCTTGCAAAAGGATTTCTTCTTTGGGGAATAAAAAAGTCGTTGTCATCTGGTTTAAACAGTCTGGTCCTAAATTTGTATAATTACACTGTTGCATTTATAGGTCTCCTAATTACAGCAACTTTCAGGATCACGTCTGTTACCTTAGTTTGAAAGTTGACTACCTTCTGTCTCAATTTCCATCTTGCGATATCACAATTTTGGGAGATTTAAATATTCATAACTCTAGTTGGTTTCAAATTCATCAGCAACTAATCCTGCTGGTCATAGTGCAGATACATTTGCTACCTATTTCATGTGATCTTACGCAAACGATTTCTAACCCACTAGAATCCCTGATAAACTTAACCACTAGATCTTCTAGACCTCTTTGTTACATCAAACCGCTTCTTGATAAAACTTCAGTCCTTTCACCACTGGATTTATCTGACCATTGTTTAATAGAAATAACTTCTACAGTTCCTAATTCCTCTGTTGATCCCGGTGTTTTAAGTCAACTAAATTGGGTGATTTACGGGATTTCCTTGCAACCTTTCCATGGCGTTTTAAGTAGTCCTCATCTTCGGACATTGCTCTTTCAGTATCTTAAGTCATCCTCATCGGCATAGAGTTACACATTTCCAAAAAACCAAATCGTTCCCAACCCTGGTACAATAAGACTTGTGCTGACGCAATGTATTTGAATAATAAATTTTATACTAAATAGAAATCTAATAAAAGAATGCAATTGACTAGCTACATCTCGTTTGGGCAGTCGTAAATATTTGTCTTTGGCCAAAGCCGTCAGTGCAAAGAAAATATGTGCTCCTACTCACCTTTTTTCATACATTATGAAAACAATTCATTTTCGGTACAAGTTCCTAGAATCGATCATCACTAGACTTGATCTCTATAAGGCGACTGGTCCAGCAGGTATCCCAGCTATTGTCCTAAAGAAGTGCTCCTCCGAACTAGGACTAGTCCTATCTAAGCTATATTCGATGTCTATGCCTTCTGGGGAATTTCCCTCATCATGGAAGCTAGCAAATGTTCACCCTATTCCCAAGAAGGCAATAAAACCGATCACTAACTACCGACCAATTGCCAACACTTCCATTCTGTCTTAAATCATAAAAAAGCCATCAAATTTCCTTGAAACTATCAAACTCATTAATGACCACTAATGTGGCTCTAAGCAGAATCATTCAACAGATGATGTTCTTTCATATCTAACCCAAGTTTAGAACAATACATAAGAACAATGCGGTGAAATAGTTGTAGTCGCTTTAGATATCTCAAAATCGTTTGACTAGGTTTGGCATGTATTTCCTTGTCAAACTCACCTTATTTAGGTTAAATCGTACGTTAATCAACTGGGTTTCTATTTTCCTTAAAAAAAACGAATATGTGTCGTAGTTGATGGCTGCTTTTCAAAAGAAGTTGGCATTAACGCTAGCGTGCCTCAGTGATCAGTTATAGCGCCTACACTTTTTCTGCTATACATAAATGGTCGTATCTCTTCAACGACTAACCCGGTCCATTTATTTGCTGAAGACAGTACTCTTCATTGTAGCTAATGGGAATCAACCTGCTATCTTAACTCAAGACCGTAAAGCTAAAATGGCAATTTCAATCAAAGACATTCAACGTATCCTTGAATGGGAAGTAATAATCTAGTTACATTTAATGCTAATAAAACCCAGTGTTGTCTTGGATCCGGCTAGCAAGATCGGTCATTTTTTGTTGTAAGCATGAATGGCTCAGATATTAAGTTTTCAGACCCTACCACTATGTTTGGGAATTACTGCATCTTCAAATCTTGGATAGACCATCTTCAGTCAGCTACTAAAGCAGATGCTCGTAAAATAAGCTTTTAATATCGATCTAAGCAGTACTTTACCTCCCAACAACTCTTTCTGCTGTATATCTAAAATATAATTCTCAACTCTGGGCTGGTACTCCCCAATACGCTCTCGATATCGTTGATCGTACTCAAAAAAGAAGCTTATAAATCACCCATCCATAACTTCTAACATACAATTCCTTGAGCTTAGAAGAATTGTTTCAGTTCTTTATTAGTATTACAATGTCTATTACGCTGCTTGTCGTACCATACGGTACGGGCGCAATCCATATTTTTCTACACGGCTTCTAAATTCTGGAAAGATCTTCCTAGTTCGCTTTTCTCTCACTTATGATGTGAAAAAATTTAAGGTAGCCGTTCATAGCCTCCTGAGTGCTCTACACGGTAGATCAAACTTAGTGCGGTCAGAATCACAATTATTAAAAAAAGCATGGCTACAAAGAAACCGCGCCCACTCCCCGCATTTAGTTTCTATATATGAAAAACTACCTCTAAAAGACACAGAGCGTATTTAAAAAAATAAATGCATCCATTATGCTACTTAACTTACAAAGAAATTCTAAACATGCCTATCCTATAGAATTTACAATAACTATATTCATCTGATTTGGTGGTCGAACGGTTAGAGCGACGAGGATTCAACTCTGCCTAAGATAGCCGTTTTTCTATAACGAAGAAAATCAAATCAAATGATGTCATTTTAACAACTACCGCGAGTCCGCATGGATGACAAAGGGACTCTCCTGGTAATTATGAAGATTTTATTTTATGAAATTACGAAATATACTTATATGATGATTGTTAACGTCTTTAGGGCAACTTTGATTTTTTTATTGTTAGATAATCATGCTTCAACCATAACAAAGTAATTAAACAAAATTACCTACGTATATACTGGGAGTTACGACACATAAGTTTATTGAATTAAATCTCCTAAGTTTGCACCATGTACGCAAAGAATTTTGTATCTGTTCCAAAGTAATTGTTGCGGTAACGTTTTGAACCCTATTTTTTCAGTCTTCAACATCATTTGTAATTCTTTCAGCGTAAACTAATTGTTTTAATCTGCCCCACACAAAAAATCCATAATAGTAAGATCAGGTGACCTTGGAGGCCACAAAAATCTCCTACTGTTACTCCTAATCCATCTTTCGCCAAACTGTTCATTTAACCAGCTGGAAACAAGACGAATCCAATGGGCAGGGCAGCCGTCAGTAACTGGTCTGGCGTATTTGTAAGGTTCATCAACAAACTTTCCAGGAGTCATCATGTACGTATTTGATTAAGGTTTTCTTCCATAAAGAATGGTCCAATAAGACCAAGTCTACATGAAACTGCACACCATACATTAATTTTTTGAAAGTACTGCCTTCTGAAATTAATTTGGTATTGTGGATTTTCTTCGCTCCAAAATCTACAATTCTGAGACCAAGGGACGCCATTTGTTGTGAAAGTAGATTCGTCCGAAAATATTATCTGCTCATGGAAATGTCGGTTGTTTAAGATTTCTTCTCCCAAAGACAACCAAAATCTAATCTCTTATCTTCATCACCGTCTTCTAGCGTATGATGAAATTGTGCTTTAAATGCATGGATGTTACAGGTTTTATAAATTCTTTGTAAATGTGCTCTGCTTATACCTGAATTGTCACTTCGACTATCTTGACTATCACTTGACTATCAAAGAATAAAATAACTGTAAAAGAGACACCATTGGTATTATTCAGTTTGTTTTAACGCTAATTATTATTAAAGTAGTGATTTGATATTTCACACTATTCTCTTGTATTTTGACATAAACGTTTAAAAACAGAAAATTTCAAAGTAATCTTGTTACTGTCAAAATTGACAGCGGGCAGAACAATATTTTTGTATTTTTTGCCTTTACATGAGTCGTCCAATCAATCTGGACACTATACTATATATATATATATATATATATATATATATATATATATATATATATATATATATATATCACACGAGTACCCAAACAAAATCGGAATGATTTTTTTAAAAGGCATATATTTCATTTTTTTTACTTAACAACCTTATCTCCTTCGAAGTACTCTCCATTACCTTGATACATTTATCCCATCGGTGTTTCCACTGTTCGAAACATTTTTTGTACTCTTTTTCAGTAATGGCCGTTAGCTCCTCCCTCGTTTTTTCTTGACATCATTAATGTTGTCGAATCTGAGAACTTTCATGCCCCTTTTCATGCGTGTAAATAAGAAAAAATCATACGGAGCTAGGTCATGTGAGTAAGGTGCGTGGGGCCAAAAACCGTTTAACAGAGACGGCTGTGTGTGCAGGTGCGTTGTTAGGGTGGAAAAACCAGTCCCCTGTCTGCTACAAATCAAATCAAAACCTTGATTAATGGTCTGGCCTGGTACAACAAACTCTAAATGAACTACCCCCTTCACATCAAAAAAGCAAATGAGCATTGTTTTGATGTTTGATCTGAACATCATCATCGAGAACTTCATGGAGCTCACATTCTCCGAATCAGACGAAGTGTCATCGCTTAATGGAGAAGTGTTACGTTGGCCCCGTCCTTTAAGAATTAATGGAGGTTGTAATTCTTTTGGTTTCGAACTGCAGCTAGGTGGATGTGTGAGATTACCGTACATAATATAAGTGGTAGGAATCTTGCCGGTAATTTTTGTCAATCAGATCACGAATAGTTGTCGAGACGACTACGAGTGATTCTGGCTGACAAAAATTACCAAAAGATTCCTACCACGAGTTGGACAATGCAAAAAAAAAAAAAATCAGGAAAATTGTATTTTTTTCGAAATGCAGTTGTTAATGAAATTGTGTTACAAATAATAATTATTATTAATACAGTTTATTGCTGAATTTTTTTACTTCTATTCTGACCTGTATTTTCACTGTAAGAACTTGCTCCTTAGTATGGAAAGATTGTCTGTGTAATCAGATCCCAATTGGGCTAAATTAAAAAAATAGACTGTTTCGATTGGTTGCTAAATTTTGAGTTATATTGTCAATTTGACGATTATTATTTGTAAATAAACCTGGCAATGAAGCGTCTTCTCTAATGCCCGCTTCTTCGTTTTCGTCTGTTGTTCAGTTAGGTTAGTAAATTCTTCTTCCGAAAAGATGAAATTATCTATACTGACTTGGAATCATTTTACACCTTTTGCTTAAAGTAGCAACTGTATTGAAGGTTCTTCCAAACAACTCTGCCACATCAGGCAAGGCAGTTCTATCACAGCTTTTGTATTTAATATACTGATCACCTGTTTGATGATAAGAAGTCTTCAAAGACCCACAGATCGACACATCTAGGGGATGTGGCGGCAGTAATAAAACTTTGATGCCACTCTCGCGGCAAAAATTATATGCATTCAGATTAGAGTGAGTACTATGGTTGTCTAAAATAGCACTGGATCTGCAATAGAAGCTTTCACGAATTGAGCAAAGTGTTTGGCCCACTCCAGATGAAGAATACCTGTAAAGTAAACCTGTGAGTCCATTTCCACCGAAGATTTCTTTCATCCTTATTCATTTAAAAATAAACATAGGGGCACATACTGTCCCGCAGCACTTACGCAATAAACTATGGTGGTCGCCTGACCTCGTTCGCCACTTGTGCTGGTCCCAACTTGCTTTTGTCCTTTCAATGCGAGAACACGGTGATTAATGCACACAATTTATTCCAATGTCATCCATGTTGAATACACGATGAGCACTGAAATTATGTTTCTCCATAAGTGTCTCTAGATTTCTGTAAAATAAATCAACCTCTTTAGGGTCCAGATTAGTTGCTTCTGGTCTTCTCAACGACAATCTAGGATTACGTTTCATGAAACCATAAAGCCAGTCTTTGCCACACATATTTTTCTTTATTAAAATTATTTTTGGGGTTAAACCATGAAAGAGCTCAGATAATTGCAATACGTGATTTGCAAGTTCTGTTTTTTGGTCACGAGTGAAAACTGATTGTCTACCCAGCTTTAGTTTCTTATTGGGAAATCGTTTGCTCAAGCGATTCTGAAGAGTAGGTACCATAAGGAATTTCGAAATGTTTTGTTGCACTTCTAATGCTGAATTCCTTTCTTTGCAATGCCTTCACAGCATGTTGCAAGGATTCTTCGGTCCAAGATGAGCAAGTTGTTTTTCTAACATATCTTTTCGGCATCTAGAATTTTGAAAACAACAATCAATGTTGATTTGGGTAAAATCGGTCAATCATGGGTAATGTATCGATCACCTTGGTCGGTATTACCCGCTACACTTTTTTTTATTAGATCTATCAGGGCTACATAACCTACTACTTTCAAGTAATCTAACCACATCAAAAATTTGTGTTACAACCCTTCAACAACACCAATACCAATTCTGTAAAATAACCATCCTTAAAGAAAACTTACCTTAATGAAGAAGGCAGTAAAATTGTTAAATTATACCAAAATTTATAAGAACGGCCAGAACTCCGTTTAATTTTGCAAACACAACAAAGCTGACCACTACTGTTTCAGAGCCTTATTACCAGATGGCAGCACATGTCAGATCTTAAGTATGTCGATATTAGCCTCTGATCGATATTACACCACCTTCTCCTACCTGGGTAAAACTAAATAAAACTTTTTCTGCTTCTACTATGACCCTTCCAGAACTTTATTAAAGGTTAAAATGATAATATTTAAACATTTGCTAAGTTTAAAATTCAACCTAAGTAAATTACCTTTAAGGCTAGACAGTAGACAGTAGGTACATAAATTTTATTTCGGAACAAAGTATTTAAACTCTAATTTATGCAAATGATTTTCGATAACAATGAAAAGTTTCTATTGTTCCTTGCTATAAAACCCTAACAGGCTAATGATCATTTATAATCGGTCGCCAAAATAATAATGAACTGAAGTGCGTTAGATGTGTTGCCTACCATCCACACAAAATTATCACGGTGCGGTGTAAAATTTAAGTCGTTTTCCATGATAACTTATCCATAAATGTGTTCAGAACAATTCTCAAACATACTATAAGTTTATAACGTTAATATCTAATAACGCTATTCTGCCAGTCTTTCACGTTTCTGCTTAAAAAAACATTATTTCCAAAAATTTATAAAAAAGCCGGCGTTATTGCCTTTCTAAAACATCCACCTTTCAAGGAAATGTTCAACCCCTCCTTCATCTTCAACCAAAATCTAGATTTCATGTAACAACGTCATGTATTTTATAGTGCTACGGAACGGGTGTACTGTCCACCCTTAAGAAGACATAATTATTAAAAAAAAATTTGAATCTGAAACTGGGTTCGGAAAAAAAAATGCCACACCATTTCTACTGAATGATAAAACGTTACTAATTATATACAGTGAAGCGACTGCGTGTTTCACTAATTAACCGAAATACAGTTTAGTTGGGAGATTAATTATTGAGACGGGTTAATGAAAAATGGATCATAACAATGCTTGAATATTGTTATGCGGAAATAATTACGTATACGGAATATAACGCTAACGCATTAACCCAGATAAGCCTATAGCTAAAGTTTTCCCGCTGGGTGGCCTGTTTTTCTTGAGGTTCATGATATCTATTCAAAAAAGAAACTTTTGGTCGAAAATGATATATTTTTATTCAATAAGTACAAAAAAAAGGTGTACTATATACAGGGTGTTTCTGAAACAGGGTTCCGAATTTCTACTGCATGTAGAACTCATTAAAATAAGACAAAATGTTCCTATAAACATGTGCCCTAAAACGCACCCTTAAAAAGTTACAGGCCCTTGAAAGGGTTCGAATTAAACTGATTTTATCCAGTTATTTCAAAAACGATAAAAGATAAAGAGACGAAATAAAGGAAACATACATAACTTTTCACGCCGAGTAACATGAGCTAGGCCATTTTTCGTTATTCGAATCATATGCGTCCTTTTCAGGGGGATGAAAAGGGTATCAAGTCCCTAAAAAATTTTGTACGACCTTTTTGCAATTTTTTTTGACAAATTCATAAATTTTGGACAGTTTATTTCTAAATGCAATTTGGCTAAATAATAGGAACGTTTCTGAATTGATTCCGAAGTGAATAACAGTAATTTTATCAAATAATGATAATTTTCAAACTCATTTTACACAAAAACCGTTGCCGATATCGACTTACGCAAAGACGACATTTTTTACGTAAAACTGTCCAAAATTTATGAATGAATGAATTTGAAATAACTGGATAAAATCAGTTTAATTCGAACCCTTTCAAGGACCTGTAACTTTTTAAGGGTGCGTTTTAGGGCCCATGTTTATAGGAACATTTTGTCTTATTTTAATGAGTTCTACATGCAGTAGAAATTCGGAACCCTATTTCATAAACACCCTGTATAGTACATTAGGAATATAAGTGTATACTATTTTGATATGTGATAATCGATGAAACATTGTACAGGGTGGTTTTTTTTCGTTAATATAGGGTATAGGCTAAACGGTAAGAGATACAAAAAAACTAAGATACGTGTCCCGTTCTCTTTTTTAGTGTTTAGTTTATTGGCGCAATCTGATCTACGCTAACTAAATTGGTCTCGAAGATACAGAGTGATTCTAAAATCTGCGGTTTTTATTATCTCTTATAACTCGGTTATTTATGGAGATAAAAAAACCGTTGGATACGAAAGTTTAAAGACTTTTTACGTTGAATCCAGTGGCGTTCCTAAAAAAAATATAGATGCTTAATTTTTTAAATTTAAAAAAAAAATGTTTTTTTAGTATTTTAGCTATTTAGGACAATGCAAAATATTAAGTGTTATATATTGTTTCAATCTCGAGAAAAAATGCAATTTTTTTAGATTATTAGATACAGGGTGTCCCATTTAAGAAAATGCTACTTTTGATAATATCTCAAAAAATAAAACATCTATATTTTTTTTAAGAACGCCACTGGATTCAACGTAAAAGGTCATAAAACTTTCGTAACCAAAGCTTTTTTTTATCTCCATAAATAACCGAGTCATAAGAGTAATAAAAACAAGCAGATTTTGAGAATTACTCTGTATCTTCGAAACCAATTTAGTTAGCGTAGATCCGATTGCGCCATTAAACTAAACACTAAAAAAGAGAACGGGACACGTATCTTAGTTTTTTTGTATCTCTTACCGTTTAGCTTATACCCTATAATATTAACGAAAAAAAACCACCCTGTACATGAATCCCCATATTACATTTTGAGCATCTAGTTGTGGCACGTTGATGACATTCTCCACATCTTGTTTGCTTTTCTTGGCGAATCACGTAATGATCTAGACGATCATACCTCATACCTATATTTTCATTTTTAGAAGGATGACCTCTTTGGTAAGTAGGAGGTTTCTTGTTCTGGGCAAGCATTGCAGAGGCAGTCCTTCTTCTGAAATTCAATCGATCTGTCATCGTTGCGATAAATATGCCAAGAATTTTGTATAGCTAGATCAATGCCATGTGCTATCAATGGAAAGTACCACTTCTTTCCACGGATCGAAATACGATACAATTCAATGTTTTCGTTGGAACGATCAACTCCGCCCATATTATAATAATTATATAAACTTCTGGCCACTCGAACTTACACATAGTGATTTTTAGGCAAAATTTAAAGTTAAATATTTTTAACAGGGATGCAAATTTTTGAACGCGGCTTGCAAATTTTAAGAGCTAGTTTTTTTCGGATTAAGCTGCATGACGTATATTTGTCGTAGGACCATAGGTTGATTATATACGGGGTGATCAATGAAGTCATGCAGAAAATCAAAAAGTTTGTATGAGTAAAATTTCCGCAAAATTTTTTTTTGATCGTTGCAATATGGTTCGTTATTAAGTTAACATCAATATCTCTAGACGTTTTTGTCAGGTTTTGGATTAAGGCCCTTAGGCCTTGCACACACTACTCAACATAAAATTTGGGTAGCAAAATTTCTAAAATGCTATAACTTGACATTGTATTGACGGTTCTTGATGATTTTTGCGGATTTGGAATCCTTGTTTCACGTAGATTTTCTATGGTCTAAGAATTTTATTTGAGGGTTGAAGTTTAAACATTATACCGGATCGATAATAAACAAAAACGTAGGGTACGACTCCCTCTAAGGTTTGGCATTATTTAAGTTTTTGTAAAAATAAATTCTCATTTCAAGTTGTTTTTATTTAATGTTCTTTTCACTGTTCTGTCCGAAACTCACACCCCACTTTGTTGTCTCAAAGAGTCATTCAGTTTTATTTCCAATGCCTACTTTGAAATTGACGCGTCGCGTAGAAATTACACTCGATCATAATTATGGGCATGGGGGTGGACAAAGAACTCTGTAAAACTGTAAAAATGGATGACCTTTCCCGCACAGTGCCTGTACCATAATAGTTTTTTTCAGAAAGAATTTCAAGTAGAGTAATGGTCGTGAAAAAGTTGTCGAAGAATAAATGCATCTTTTCGTTAGGCCATTTCTTTCGTAATGAATCAGCATATTCCAGAACTACAGCAGTACCAACACCGTAATCAGCATAATTGGTACTTATGTTTGTAGCAATACCTTGATAGGGCTCGAACCAGTGTACAAGTCTACTTGTACCAACCCAAAGTTTATACCCGTATCGAATGGGTTTACCTTTCATAAACTGTTTTGCCTTCCGTAGTATGGCACCATTGCCTCATCTACTGAATGTGTATGTTCATACCGGTCGTATTCCATGAACTTTTTATTCAGATGGTCGAATAAAAGTCTTATCTTTGTGAATCTATCTGTTGCATCCAAGTCATTATTGTCACGTAAATGGATATTGGACATTATAAAAGAGAATTTGTCTCTAGAAATTGAGTCGGGTACTAGGTTATTGTGAGCGTCTCGATCTCGTTAAAACATTCTTCGGCGTACGGATACATACCCACTCAAGAGCACTCAATGAAAGCTCTGATTTCGGTATCGGTAACGGTTTGGGAATGGTTTTTCTGCTGGGCATACCTGTTTGTTTCACGAACTATCAATTCTATTAGAGTATCGGCAAAAAAATTATAAAAGTATGCTATCGGGTTCTTCAGTTGAGGAGTAGCTGTGGTCCTCAAGAAATCATCATCTGGTGGTGAAATATCTTCCTTCACCCACTGATTTTGATTTTTCTTTTTCGCTGGGAAGCTTTATCTTTACTGTCGATATTACAAAGTAGATAGAGGAGATCATCATCTGATGAGAATTCATCATCTGATTCATGAGCTGCAAAGTTGATTTCTGCGGGAGCTCTTAGTTGGGAACTGGGAAGATTATCGATATGAACTGCGTCTTCATCGCCAGAGTCTTCGTCAGTTAAATCATGGTAGGCACTTACCGGAGGAAATAGTGTAACATCCTTCACATTATTCAGCATACCATCGTCATCTTCTAACATTGCTACGGCTTCAGCGAGAGAAAATCCCCTGAAACAAGATCAAACGTATATATGCCTAATGTACTATAATTAGTACGGACAAAAGCAAACGACAAAAATGAGGTTATGTCAAAGCTTGTGTCAGGCTAAACAGGTATGCATCGTAAGTTACATCCTTCCTGTTTCTTATTTGGCAATTATCACTCCTTATAAATTATTTTGAATGTAAATAATTTACTTACCTAACTAGCCGGATACCATAATCTTCCATTTCCACAAAAAGCATTATTTCGTTCGTTCAATAAACTTTCAAAACCTTGCACAAGCTATTTGTAAACAACTGACTTGCTTGAAAGACTCGCGAAGAATGAGGTTTAATACACAGAGTGCTTCTGCACGCGCAAATTATAAAGTGTCAGGTTTCGCAACAAGTGTACTATATTTAATACATTAGGTTTATCTTTACCTATAAATTGTGCATTCATACTAATCACATTCACAATTACAACATTAATGTAATCAAATGAATTAAATTACTTAAGCTTACCCAAACGGGCTGGTAAAATATACTTCGCCTCTAAGCACTCACTATGTTAATAATCAGTGTTCAATTGCAATAATGCAAGATATAGAGTTTGACTTATTTGATAATAAATCTTACCTTTGAACGTGAAATATTTTGATGTGAAATGGAAAATCATTACATTAATGTCCAAAAATCCGAACTTATATAATTATAGCGACAATAATATAAAGCAAATTATTGCACCTTAGATTTCAATTAATAAAATGCACCTATGCTATCGACATTAAACATACCGGACGTTCAAAGAAATATGAATTTAGCAAATGTGCCTAAAAATTTTAGGATGGGTTGGATGACTGTAAGAAAAGGAATTTGTTTTGGCACGGAAATTTTGTTTCGTTACACGCTGAACACAAAAAATTTTTCTATATTTGAAAGATCGCAAAGATCATTTAATTATACACCAATCATGCCACTGTATGGTATGTAACGTATAAACTGTTGTTTGGCATTAAGGTTTTTACCATACTTTATAGGTATACTGTGTAAAATGCTTATGTAAATCTGTGAATAATTACACACAAAGTGTGACATCTATGTTTAATTATTATTAATAAATATTTTAAATTATAGCAATATAACAGCTGAAGAATGGGAAGAATTTACAATGGAAAACGTAGCACGAGGAGCAAAAGAAATAGTTAGTGGTCGAACTCTTCGTTCATACATCAACACATTAATAGATCAAGTGATAGACGATATAAAAAGTCAACGTAATGCTGTAAATGAAGCATTTCGAAGACGAATTGATGAAATGAAAGAATCAAAAACTAAATCAGAAGTAAATCATTCTGAAATTACAAGGCAAGCAAATGAAATGACTCGTAATATATTGCAATTAGAAAAATCTATATCCGAACATGAACAATATATGACTCTTGCACATACTCGATTAGGAAATAGAGCTCAAAGACCACGCATGGAGTTATGTCGTGATTTAGTTGATTTAAACTTGGTAAATGAAGTTCGAGAAATGAGAGATAACGTAACGGCTCTTCAACAAGCACTAGCAGAGGTTTGTTCAATTGTTAACTTGTCATCCTTAAACCAAAATATAGTTTCTGTATTCAGAAATAAAAATAACGTTAGAATTTTAAACAGTTTTGTATGTTTCAGGCTCAAGCTTCCCTAAGATATTTATTGAAGACCCAGATCCAGCTGGAAGAAGATATAAATGTTAGAACAAATACTTTAAAAATTGACGAGGTTGATTGTATGACATTGCGTCAAAATATGAACTTGCACAATTATTAAATTCTGCTTAAGCACACCAAATAATCATTGCACTCACTCGTAATCACAATTAATAAATTTGACATGTTTGTTGTGTATTTGTGTTAATGTTAGATCAATGAAATAAACGCATTGGAAAAGTAATATATATTATTGTATTTCTTATAACAATAGTTGTTAAACCAAAAAAATGAAAATAATTTACTGTTATGACAAAAAGAACTAATGAATATCTTTTATAAAGCAACAATTAAACTAATGAGGAATGAATGAAGTACAATTGCACAACTAAGTAATAATCCAAGTCTTTAACTTTACAATTTAATAAATACATTGACTTAATACTCAAATAGTAATATTTTAATTGGAATTTGGACGATCACCAGATCTGAAATGAAAGCATTATTAGTATAAAGTAGGTATAACCAGAATCATTCACTTATCGTGATTTTTTCTTTTGCCAAAGTTTCCGTTGGTTACCGTCTGATGCTGACCTGATTGGGAAGGGAAATCTCAAAATCATGATGATGATGATGATGATGGGCGACTCACGGTTCAAGAAGAAGAAAAAACCGATAAAGCATGTTATTAAATAATAATGATGTATTGTTGTTTATAATAATAATAATAATAATATATTTTCAAAACGTTAAGCTTTCCTTCGGTTTTGTTAATAAACCTGTTTTTCTAGCGGTGCTCCACCGTCTTGATTCATGTTTGCAAGTTTACAAGTTTTCGCTTTAGCGTGTTTTCGTTCTCGTTGGTGTGTGTGTGTGTGTGTGTGTGTGTGTGTGTGTGTGTGTGTGTATGTGTGCGCGCGGTGCGTGCGGGCACGTACGGGCATGCGAACGCGCGTACGTGTGACGCGCGTGCGAGCGTGCGTCGTACGAGCGTGCGTACGTGCGTGGTATACGCGTTCACCGTGCCTGCGTACGTGCGAGCGTACGTGCGAGCGTACGTGCGAGCTTACGTGCGTGCGTGCGAACGTGTGGCGTGCGCGTGTTTTTCGTTGATCCTCGTGCTAAAGCAGTGCTAGTCGATTGTATGTAGTTGTAGGCCTATTGTGTTGACTAAGAGCTATAATTGGTAGCGTTGCTTGCTATACCCTGGCCGTGGAGTTATGTTTAATTAGCTTTTTTTTTGACAGATGTATTTATTTATGATAAGATCAGGCTTGCATGTAAAGTAATATATAGGTGAAACTAACTAGCTAATGTGTTTTGCTGCTACACGTATCACAGTATTGAAGATTCTGTTTATGTATTAGAAAAACGTATTACAGCTTCGAAACAGAGTGCAGATAAAAATTGAAGAAAGTGAATACGGTACAACTTCGGCGAGCAGACTTAAATGTTTTAAGTGTACAGCATTCCCAGAGCAGCGTTGAAACCATTTAATTTAGAGCTAACCTCGTGTCCATGTAATAATGTCTGATAAACTATTAGGGTTATTAGCTTGCTTTATAGGTTACAATATAATCGTTCAAGGTGCAGGTGATGAGGAGATTGTATCTCAAAATCTCGTTTGATCTCGTGAGATGTGTATAGCTTTTCTTAAAAAATAACTGCGAGGCTGTCTCATTCAAAAATCTCATGCAAAAAACATCAATAATCGTTAGCAATGTAGCTGTATCCGATATTATGCTTACTTAATGTATCACTAGTATAGCTTTTTGATATCGAGAGAAGAAGCAAGATTTCGAACGGTTGTAGTATTTCCAGAGCTCTATCGAAATCAATTAAATTTAAGAATAATCCCATCTCTGTGTAATAATAGATGTAGTATAAAGTTACATATTTTAAGTATTTAATATGTAATCACTGTATAATGAGTTTTATTATATGCAACATTAGTGGTATTAGACGTTTTAAAATATTTGTGTTTTTGAATGTAAATTTTTTGTAAGTACAACTAATTATTAAATGAATTCAGGTTTTCTGTATTACTTTCTAAATAGTTAATGTCCGGTATGTAATCGAGTGTTTTATATTCAGCCATTCACAAAAGCGTGTTTTAGTGAGGTGCGTCGTATAAAAAATTCAGTTTAGCATATGACAGCGCTGAAGGAAAAACTTCTGAAGGTGAGCGTATTATTTTTAATCTATGTTTTTTTACCTGATATTGCTAACAAAAATGCCGATAAAGATTTTTAAAATGTATTATCATGCTTATAGGATAAGACCCTCTCTACAAAAATAGTAAGTACGCATTCATGGATTTAAACTTATAGTTATTGTTAATTCACCTATATAATAATAAACCATTAAAACCTTTTGCCTTTTATTTCCGTTATATCAACCTGATATTCTTAAAAACGTGTTAATTTTAATTTAACTCTATGTTATATATAAGTAATTATTACTTTTTAATGGGTTTTTACAGCTGTTAATGAACACGTTACAATGAAATAGTTTTGTGTGTATGTAATTAAACATTCAAATAAATCAGATATGATGTTCCTAATGTATAGGTGGTGGCTGTTTAGAGGATCTACCTATACATAAAGCATCATTCCATTAGGGTAGAAATTATTTATTATTTCACGTCATATTTAATTAAACTTGAATGTATTCAGTTTCAGCTGTAATCTGATTTCCGCAAAACTGTACGGCATAATTTCGGTTGATTGGTTGAGATTGATCTGGTGATCGAGCGTGCTTTGTTTGAGATTGATTAATTAATTGAATTGTTTATGTGTGTGTGTTGTGAGAAAGAGAGGGGAGGAAGAAACAAGATAGAGTAAGAGAGGTGTGCATTATCAGCTTCTGTTATAGAAAATGTTCATTAGTCTTTACGCCGCTAGATGGCACTAAAATCAATTTTACTCAAAGGGGCCAGGGGCGAAGGCCTGAGAACAAGTTGCGAAGCCCTACACGTGTCACAAGAACCTATTAGAAATACAACATTTTAGGTAAAAGATCATCCATTAGCATGTGGCCATTTTAAAGCAATAGGGTCGATAATTTCAATAATAATATCTTATTAATTATGCAATTTCCAACATTGTATGCGTGTGCATTTGCCTAACCTCCAGGGGCACTGTTCTTAATATAGCCAGAAGGTCCTTAATACCACCAAATAACCCTATGATTAACCCTAGACCAGCCCCACCCTAAGCTCCAACCATAAATACAGTTCTAAGCCAAGACCAGCCCCCAACCCTGTCCTCGCGTTAGCAAAAGTCCTAGCTGTCAAAAGGTCCTTAATACAGCCATAAGGTTTAACCCACAAAAGAATTCATAAAAATAGGGGTGAAATACACGTCATATACGTAAGCGGGTAAAAATAATCAGGGTGAAAACACGGTCTCACACGTGGATGTGTAAAAATAGGGGTGAAAATACACGTCCTATACGTGAGCTAGTAAAAATAATTAGGGTTAAAAAGGGCCTTCGAAAAGAACGGATACGGTCTCACACGAGGGTATATAAAAATAAGGGTTGAAAATGCGGTCTCACACGTGGATGTGCAAAAATAGGGGTGAAAAAACACGTCCTACACGTAAGCGAGTAAAAATAAGGGTGGAAAAACCGGCTCCCCCACGTGGGCATATAAAAAAGTGAAAGGGGGCGGGGCTTGTGACGTCAAAAAGGAGGAGTGGGGATGGTGTCGGCCTACTACTATTATCTCTTATGACTCGGTTATTTATGGAGATAAAAAAAAGAATGTGTAACAATGGAGTTGGATAACATGCCATTAGCTGCAAGAAATAATGTTTATTTACAACAAGACGGTGCTCCAGCACATAATAGCCACATGGCAAGGGACTTACTAAATGTCAATTTTGGCGAAAATTGGCTCGGTACATATGGACCAAACAGATGGCCTCCGCGTTCCCCCGACCTGACGTCACTCGACTTTTATTTTTGGGGATGTATCAAAAATGAAGTCTATAAAACCCGAAGTAATACTGTAGAAGAACTCAGAGCAAATTTTATTAATTGCATTCAAATCTATAACGCCACTCGTTCAGTTACAAGCAGAGCCCAAAAATGCATCGAGCAGAATGGAAGACAATTTGAGCACCTTTTGTGATTAACCACCTATGCTAATTGTTATATATAAGTGTTTGAAATAATTACTGTTGAGTTGTTATAAATCTTTTCTTGTTTTTTGTAGTTGTTGTTTTAGTTTATTAATGTTTTATTATTATTATTATCTGCAATTTTATTATTTTATATTATAAAATAAAGAATTGATTAAATCCATGGCCAACTAAAAAAAAACGTTTTTTTAGTATTTTAGCTATTTAGGACAATGCAAAATATTAAGTGTTATATATTGTTGCAATCTCGAGAAAAAAATGCAATTTTTTGAGATTATCAGATACAGGGTGTCCCATTTTAGAAAATGCTACTTTTGATAATATCTCAAAACATAAAACACCTATATTTTTTTTAAGAACGCCACTGGATTCAACGTAAAATGTCATAAAACTTACGTATCCAAAGCTTTTTTTTATCTCCATAAATAACCGAGTCATAAGAGATAATAACAACCGGCAGATTATGAGAATCACTCTGTATCTTCGAAACCAATTTAGTTAGCGTAGATCCGATTGCGCCATTAAACTAAACACTAAAAAAGAGAACGGGACACGTATCTTAGTTTGTTTGTATCTCTTACCGTTTAGCCTATACCCTATAACATTAACGAAAAAAAACCACCCTGTACATGCATCGCGATATCACATTTTGAGCATCTAGTTGTGGCATGTTGATGACATTCTCCACATCTTGTTTGCTTTTCTTGACGAATCACGTAATGATCTAGACGATCATACCTCATACCTATATTTTCATTTTTAGAAGGATGGCCTCTTTGGTAATTAGGAGGTTTCTTGTTCTGGGCAAGCATTGCAGAGGCAGTCCTTCTTCTGAAATTCAATTGATCCGCCATCGTTGCGATAAATATGCCAAGAATATTGTATGGCTAGATCAAACGGATCGAAATGCGATACAATTCAATGTTTTCGTTGGAACGATCAACTCCGCCCATATTATAATAATTATATAAACTTCTGGCCACATAGTGATTTTTAGGCAAAATTTAAAGTTAAATATTTTTAATAGGAATGCAAATTTTTAAACGCGGCTTGCAAATTTTAAGAGCTAGTTTTTTTCGGATTAAGCTGCATGACGTATATTTATCGTAGGACCATAGGTTTATTATATAGATCAATGAAGTCATGCAGAAAATCAAAAAGTTTGTATGAGTGAAATTTCGGCAAAAAATTTTTTTGGTCGTTGCAATATGGTTCGTTATTAAGTTAACATCAATATCTCTAGACGTTTTTGTCAGGTTTTGGATTAAGGCCCTAGGCCTTGCACACTACTCAACATAAAATTTGGGTAGCAAAATTTTAAATGCTATAACTTGACATTGTATTGACGGTTCTTGATGATTTTGCGGATTTGGAATCCTTGTTTCACGTAGATTTTCTGTGGTCTAAGCATTTTATTTGAGGGTTGAAATTTAAACATTATACCGGGTCGATAATAAACAAAAACGTAGGGAACGCCGCCCTCTAGTTTTTGTAAAAATAAATTCTCACCGCAAGTTGTTTTTATTTAATGTTCTTTTCACTGTTCTGGCCGAAACTCACAAACTCTCAAAGAGTCATTCAGTTTTATTTCCAATGCCTACTTTGAAATTGGCGCGTCGCGTAGAAATTACACTCGATCATAATTATGGGCATGGGGGTGGACAAGAACTCTGTAAAACTGAATGATTCTTTGAGACAACAAATTGTTTTTGAAAGTGAAAGAACATTAAATAAACAACTAATATTTACAAAACTAAATAATGCAAATGCGTACCATGTTTTGTTTTTTATCGATATATGTAAATTTCAACTAAATAATTTCAAACCATAAAAATCTACTGAACAAGCATGTCCAACCGCAAAATATTTTATCAAGAACCTAATGCAATTGTCAATTATAGCATTTTACTAAATTTTGATCTTCAAATTTTAATTGTAAGTATTCATGCAAATAACTGACAAAATTTCAATGTCATTGCATTTATATATGTAACTTTCAAGAAATATTGTTTTTATTTCAATCAAATCTTTGATTTTACTAGGATGAGTTTACTTTTCCATTGCTGAACATGGTTTTAAATTGTCATGAGGTTATCCGAAGAAAATTGGAAATTTGAAACAGCTTAAATCGTTGCATTCTATTGAATATATTTATTAAATTTTGCTAAAATCATATGTAATCAGCAGTGTACTATGTTTGTTTACATATCTTTATTTCAGCTCGAACATGTTACATGTAAGGTCTATTCCAGCAAAAGTTGAACCTAGTACCAAGTTTATTTCAAAATGTTTTCGCAAGTTGAGTATGTCGAGAAATCTTTCTGAAATATATGAACGCGTCTTTTCATTTCTTTATTCTCTCGTAATGGATCTGTATACGTTTTCAGCATATCTGTACTAATGTTTACCAAACGAATTTCAAGTGAGTAATGGTCGGAAAATGTCGTAAACATTTTCGTGCATTGTAGCAAATATTCCGACTAAGCAGTCAACCAGTAATACATGGTACTTAAGTTTGCTAGCTTTGTAGGCTCAACCGAACTATCCAATCTATTGTACCAAAAAGTTTATACCCGTATCGAATGGGTTTACCTTTCATAAACTGTTTTGCGCCATGCCTTCCGTAGTATGGCACCATTGCCTTATCTACTGAATGTGTTTGTTCATACCGGTCGTATTTCATGAACTTTTTATTCAGATGCTCGAATAAAAGTGTGAATCTATCTGTTGCATCCAAGTCATTATTGTCACGTAAATGGATATTGGACATTATAAAGGAGAATTTATCTCTAGAAATTGAGTCGGACACTAGGTCATTGTGAGCGTCTCGATCTCGTTCCCAAAACATTCTTCAGCGGGGTACGGGTACATACCCACTCAAAAGGAGCACTCCAATTAAAGCCCTGATTTCGGTATCGGTAACGGTTTTTTTGCTGGGCATACCTGTTTGTTTCACGAACTATCAATTCTATTAGGGTATCGTCAAAAAAATTATAAAAGTATTCTATCGGGTTCTTCAGTTGAGGAGTAGCTGTGGTCCTCAAGAAATCATCATTTGGTGGTGAAATATCTTCCTTCACCCACTGATATTGCTTTTTCTTTTTCGGCTGCTAAGCTTTCTTTACAGTCGACATTACAAAAGTAGATAGAGGGAGATCATCATCTGATGAGAATTCATCATCTGATTTATGAGCTATAAACTTTGCACAAGCTGTTTGTAAACAACTGACTTGCTTGAAAGACTCGCGGAGAATGAGGTTTAATACACAGAGTGCTTCTGCACGCGCAAATAATAACGTGTCAGGTCTCGTAACAAGTGTACTATATTTAGTACATTAGGTTTATCTGGGTTAACAAAATCAAATGAACAGGTTGAAAAACCTATAAATTGTGCATTCATACTAATCACATTCACAATTACAACATTAATGTAATCAAATTAATTAAATTACTTAAACTTACCCAAACGGGTTGGTAAAATACACTTCGCCTCTAAGCACTCGCTATGTTAATAATCAGTGCTCAATTGCAATAATGCTAAGACAAGATATAGAGTTTGACTTATTTGATAATAAATCTTACCTTTGAATGTGAAATATTTTGATGTGAAATGGAAAATCATTACATTAATGTCGAAAAATCTGAACTTATATAATTATAGCGACAATAATATAAAGCAAATTATTGCACCTTAGATTTGAATTAATAAAATGCATCTATGCTATCGACATTAAACATACCGGACGTTCAAATAAATATGAATTTAGCAAATTTGCCTAAAAATTTTAGGATGGGTCGGATGACTGTAAGAAAAGGTATTTGTTTTGGCACGGAAATTTTGTTTCGTTACACCCTGAACACAAAAAATTTTTCTATATTTGAAAGATCGCAAAGATCATTTAATTATACACCAATCATGTCACTGTATTAAGGTTTTTACCATACTTTATAGTTATACTGTGTAAAATGCTTATGTAAATCTGTGAATTGCACACAAATTCAAGTGTGACATCTGTGTTTAATTATTATTAATCAGTATTTTAAATTACAGCAATATAACGGCAGAAGAATGGGAAGAATTTACAATGGAAAACATAGCACGAGGAGCAAAAGAAATAGTTAGTGGTCGAACTCTTCGCTCATACATCAACACATTAATAGATCAAGTGATAGACGATATAAAAAATCAACGTAATGCTGTAAATGAAGCATTTCGAAGACGAATTGATGAAATGAAAGAATCAAAAACTAAATCAGAAGTAAATCATTCTGAAATTACAAGGCAAGCAAATGAAATGACTCGTAATATATTGCAATTAGAAAAATCTATATCCGAACATGAACAATATATGGCCCTTGCACATACTCGATTAGGAAATAGAGCTCAACGACCACGCATGGAGTTATGTCGTGATTTAGTTGATTTAAACTTGGTCAATGAAGTTCGAGAAATGAGAGATAACGTAACGGCTCTTCAACAAGCACTAGCAGAGGTTTGTTCAATTGTTAACTTGTCATCCTTAAAGCAAAATATAGTTTCTGTATTCAGAAATAAAAATAACGTTAAAATTTTAAACAATTTTGTATGTTTCAGGCTCAAGCTTCCCTAAGATATTTATTGAAGACCCAGATCCAGCTGGAAGAAGATATAAATGTTAGAACAAATACTTTAAAAATTGACGAGGTCGATTGTATGACATTGCGTCAAAATATGAACTTGCACAATTATTAAATTCTGCTTAAGCACACCAAATAATCATCGCACTCACTCGTAATCACAATTAATAAATTTCATGTGTTTGTTGTGTATTTGTTAGATCAATGAAATAAACGCATTGGAAAAGTAATATATATTATTGTATTTCTTATAACAATAGTTGTTAAATCAAAAAAATGAAAATAATTTACTGTTATGACAAAAAGAACTAATGAATATCTTTTATAAAGCAACAATTAAACTAATGAGGAATGAATGAAGTACAATTGCACAACTAAGTAATAATCCAAGTCTTTAACTTTACAATTTAATAAATACATTGACTTAATACTCATATAGTAATATTTTAATTGGAATTTGGACGATCACCAGATCTGAAATGAAAGCATTATTAGTATAAAGTAGGTATAACCAGAATCATTCACTTATCGTGATTTTTTTTCTTTTCGCCAAAGGATTCCTTTTCCGGTTGGTTACCGTCCTGATGCTGACCTGATTTACTATTCTTTCCACTAATTTTTCGTTGACTTAATAAAGAAGGTGTCCAACTAAACGCTGAGTTTCCACCAAAAACTAGATCTAGAAAGGATAACACAAATTAGCTAAGTTGGATAAAATTGTAGTACACAAATGTTTTGTGGAATAATTTGTTTTACTAAATAACAATTACGAATGTCGAAGATTTTCACATCTACGTCACCAGACCAACTTTTTTATGCCTATCATGTAGCATTAGGGTATAGGTAATAAAAGAACATCTCACGTAAATGCAGTGATTGCCGCTATATGTTAGGCACTGGATTGCTGCCATTTTTAATTTATTCATATGTCCAGTCATATCACATGTACAGGTTGTCCTATTTTCGTGTGTTTTACGTGGTATCTCGCTTATTTTTTAGGTTAGAACCTTGCGGTTTTCGCGACACCATGCTACTTTTTAATGAAACCAAAGATGCACTAATCAAATTTGCCATAGCCATCTTAGTTTTTGTGCTACAGGGTGATTTTGGAAAAATTGCATTTTCAGTCATCCCCTGTAACTCTGTTATTGTCAGACATATTAAAAAGTAAAACTGATATCTGTAGATTTTTACGTAGAATCCAGTGGCGATACTCAGATTTTCTTTAGAGGTCACAGTTTTGAGATATTGACTTAACCTACTTTTTTAATGGGACACCCTATATATTTTTTTAAAATATTTTTCCCCTTGCCAAGAGCTTTTCAAAAATATAGCATAGTGTATATTTATTTTTATAAATAACGTGACAAAATGATGTTTTTCTATAATTTACATTGATAAAAAACAAAATAATTAATTAATCATAAATATTGTTCAAATTGCAGACCATTATGTCTCCTACAAGTTTCACAAAGTTTATGAATTCTTTTAATAGCATTTTCCAAAATAAATGATAGTCTTGGTAATTCTGCAAAAGCATTTTCCGTTGCAATTTTTAATTGTTGCATGTTGGCATATTGCCTTGAATAAATTTTATTCTTTAAATACCCCCACAAAAAAATCCAAAACCGAGAGATCCGGTGATCCTGGTGGTGGCCATCGAACAGGTCCATTTGTTCCAATCCATCTCCAGGGAAAACGTTCATTTAGACAGTTTTGTGGGCTGGAGCCCCATCCTGCTGGAAGAATATCGTTCAGTTGAGCCAGTGGAATATCTTCTAAAATGTTCATAGTTTTTTCTTGCAGAATTTGTAAGTACCCATTAGAGTTTAGGTTTTCTTCATAAATCTTGTAAACTATTTATCGGTTAAAAATAAAGCAAGAGACATTAAATCCGAACCTGCCTTGACGCTCTCTAGGAAAAATCACGTGGGTGTTTTCTTGACTCCAAAACCGCGAATTGTGTCTATTAAGAATTCCCGCACTTGTGAAATGTGCCTCGTCTGTTTTTTTTCAAAATTATTGTCCTGAGTTTTCATATTTATAAACCAATTGCAGAACTCCAATCTACGTTCAGCATCACCAGGGTGCAAGATGATGAACAAGTTTATACTTGTAGGGTTTGAATTTATGTTTTTTTAAAATCCTTTGCACTGTTGTTTTAGACACACCGGTCTCTTCATTTATTTTCCTGCACGAGGTTTCAGGAGTGGCTTGAACAACTGCTAAAACGTTGATCTCTGATTCCTTGTTCTCTTTGTTGTAAACTCGGGGTCGAGGTTTGTCAAAACATCCATGTTGGCAAAGATTAAATTTTAATTTTTGAAATATTCTTCTGTCGGGTTGTCTTCTTTCGGGATATCTATATGACAAAATAGGTATATAAAATAAATACAAATTCTCAGGTAAAGATTAACTGGCCTGTTCCGATAGAGTGCAAAGGCCTGGTCTGCGTTTTCATTAGATAATATGAAGCAGGTATTCATAACATATTTCTCAAAGTTTTCAAATTTTTGGTTTCGAGCCATATTAAAAAATAATTTAACAACAACAAGAACAAGAACGATAACAATAAACAAAAACAACGAATAACAATAAATATCAGCACTAAATTTGGGAAAATGTAACCAGGAATAATTTGAGAGAAGCAGAAACTTCAAAAATCAAATACCTAAGTAATGGCAGAACGTTAATTATTTTGCTTTTTGCGTTACCATGGTTACCCACGGCTACCCACTATTATCAATGTAAATTATACAAAAAAATCATTTTGTCACGTTATTTATAAAAATAAATATAGACTATGCTATATTTTTGAAAAGCTCTTGGCAAGGGGAAAAAGATTTAAAAAAAATATATAGGGTGTTCCATAAAAAAAAGTAAGTTATGTCAATATCTCAAAAACTGTGACCTCTAAAGAAAATCTGAGTACGCCACTGGATTCTACGTAAGAAAATCTACAAATATCAGTTTTTACTTTTTTAATATGTCTGACAATAACAGCGGATGACTGAAAATGCAATTTTTCCAAAATCACCCTGTAGCACACAAACTAAGATGGCTACGGCAAATTTGATTAGTGCATTTTTGGTTTCATTAAAAAATAGCACGGTGTCGCAAAAACCGCAAGGTTCTAACCTAAAAAATAAGCGAGATACCCCGTAAAACATACGAAAATGGGACAACCTGTACAAAGTGTAGTTTTGATTCTTACATATTCATATCAAAGCTAGAAGTTACTTACTTCAATGTGCAATGCAATAGAATACACCCATCATAATGAAGCCAAACCGTCAAAATAAGAGTTTATGAATCTGTGGTAACGAGCTTCTCTGAATTTTGATGAATGCTCATTCATTTGGTATCATGAATAAAAATTGTTTGGGTTATTAATTACAATCTTAAAATAGTCCACACATTTTGTTTTCACACCGATATTAATGATACTACACTAGATTTAATAGCTTGATTCGTAGTAATCCAATTCTAGATAAGAATAAAACCGTACACTGTAAAGATAAAATTTCTGTAAATTTTAGTCAAAACATAAAAATCATAGAAACAGATGGTTGAGTATTTTTGTTAACGGTATGTAGCTAATCAATAAAAACTGGTCTAGTGCGTAATACTAAATAAATACGTAACAGATACATGCCACAAAGTATACCGGATGGGCCTTTGAAAACTTACAATGGCAATATTTTTTAAACAAGAAAAGATGTGAAAAAAATAACGTTTCCATAACAATCAGAGGGAACACAAATGACGTATTTTTCGAACTACCCCCACTCCCCCTTTAAGCCCCAAACACACTGACTTAAAAATTATAAATCAAAATACCCCACTTGTGATACTTCTCTGAAAAGCTTATTAAACATGTTAATCGTTGATCGTAAAAAAAGTAGGGTTAACTGAAAAACTCTAACCTCAAATTTGAGGATAATTCTTGGAAAGGTTACAAGGACTATTATCTTTTAAACAAAGAGAGGTCTGAAAAAAATAAAAAATACTTTCAACCCCTTAAGCTTCACCATCTTAAATGGCCATACCCCACTTGGAGCACCACTATGGAAAGCTTATTCACAATGTTAATGGCCGTAAGAAAAAAATTGGTAGAACCTAATACTAGTTTAAATTCAAGAAACAAGTATACTGTGGAAAATAATTACAGTAATTGTTCGAAATTACGGCCATTTTGTTCTACACAGAAGTACACACGACTTTCAAATTGTCGAACGATATGGAAAATGTTGCTTGGAATGTTCTGTCACGCTTCTATTATCCTCTGGCGCAATTCAATCCGAGGAAGCTGGCTGAGTTTTATACAATAAAAATGTAATGTAACCCCACAAAAGAAGTACCTTGGAGTAAGGACGGGTGACCTTGGTGGCCACTCAATTAGACTCCTACCAATCCACTGTAGCGGATAAAACCTATCCAACCAGTGTCTCATATTAATAGCATAATGAGGAGGGTTGAAAATGCACAATGTTTTCATTAAGAATTAAATTCCCTTTTAAGTCCCTTTGATCTTCAATTTCATGGACAATTAATGGCTCTATTAAATTGTTAAGCATCTGCACGTACACCTCGCTGATTAAATTACCCTCGATAAAAAATGGGCCTATTATTCGGTCCCTCAGCATTCGCGCCCAACATTAAGCTTCTCAGGATTCTGGGTGTGCCCTTCTATAAAATCATGGGAGTTCTCATCACTCCAGTAGCGAGAGTTTTGTTTGTTTACACGACCATTTAAAAAAAAATGTACAGGGTGGCCAACTAAGAATGCAAGGTACTGTATCTGGGAAACTATCCAACGTAGAGGCTTCCGCAAAAAAAGTTATTACTAAAACGGCCAATACAAAAACCTGGAAAATATTTTCAGTTACTGAAATGGCCGCTAGGGGGCGTAACTGCAATCTTGAATGAGTGATGTTTCTGTGAATTCTGCTATATTAACCTAATAAAAAAATAACTGATCTTTAAAGTCGAGGATAATCTGAACTTATTTGTTTGGCACTTTTTGACGTATGTGTAAAAATAAAGTGGTGGGGGGTATTAAAAGTTTCCTTAAATAATCCCCTGTATCTTCGAAACGGCTAAGCCGATTTTAACAAACTTGGGCGCGTTGAAATGAGCTATTATTGGGCTACAAATGTTATAATATTTGAAGTTTTGTTGGTTTCACATGTCGTCGCTAGAGAGCTTTGTTCGACATTCCGACAGAAACGGTTAATTTTCGCAAAAAATTAAATGCATTGGTATGACTTTTTTTTCATGAACAAGTAAGCTAAATGATGCCTAAACAAGCTCGCGAAAACCGCATTTCGATATCTTGTTCCAAACCTAAAATATCGGTCAAAGAAAATCCCTAAAATTTTTATTTTTTTTTAACTATATTTTTCTGGAATTGTTTCTATTATGTAAGTTGTGGCCCTAAAAAGGACCGATTTAAAGGAGGAAGGTTTTTAATGCCCCCGTAATTGCTCGAAATGCTAACCATCACGCTCTATGCATTGCTGAAGTCTCTCATGACTAGACAAAACTGCAGCTTCAATTTCGGCTCTCGGTATGTTACGTATTGCGTTATGAATCCGGTTTTTTATATCTTCTCTAGTAGTAGGTTGAGTCCGAAACACGATGTCCTTTAAGCGCCCCCATAAATAAAAATCGAGGCAAGTTAAGTCTGGCGATCGCGGAGGTCATGGAAACAGAATTTCTCTTCCAATCCACCGCTGTTGAAATACTGCATTAATATGCTCTCGCATATTAATAGCAAAATCTGCTGTGCAACCATCCAACTGCAAAAACAATTTTGCCTTGTTTCCAGAGGCATATCTTCCAACAACAGCGGTAATTGATTGGCCAAAAAGTCAAGAAATACATTGCCATTTAGGGGTTGCTCGAAAAAATATGGCCCAATAATTCTGCTTCCCAGTATGCCACACCATGCATTTAAACTTCAACGTCCTTGGCGCTGAACTTCACGCAACCAATGGGGATTTTCTGCACACCAATAATGCATATTGTGCAGATTGACCCTCCCATCACTACTGAAGGTGACTTCATCGGTCCAAAGAATTTGAAATAAAAATTCTCTATTTTCGCGTATCATGCCTAACATGCAATGGCAATAGTCTAACCTTCGATCAAAATCTTCCTCTTTCAAGGCCTGATGTAAAACGACATGATATGATTTTGATGGCCATTAGAACTTACCTATGGTCCTTAAAAATATTTTGAACCGTTGTCCGTGATATGCCCAACTCAGTGGATAACGCTCTTGTGCTAACATGAATATTTCAATATAGCACAAAAATTGCTCAAAGTAACGCGAAAGTATTGACAACTATTGACAATTTGAGGATTATGTATGTTTTGTTTACGTATCTGTTTCCATTGCCTGCTTCTATAAAGGATGATATTGTTTTATAACATTTCACCTGTACTTTGTGAAACAAATTACTTATATTAGTTATATAGTTTCTAGAAAAGGATGTAGCTCTTATAAGAAATAAAACACACAATAAAACAATAGTATTTTATTTTTGAAATATTGCATTTGTTTAAAATTTCATTATCTTATAAAGTGAACCTAAAGCACCTCTATAATCACTTAAACTACTGGATGGCCATATCCCCGAATCTGGCCCACACCTCCAACCCAAACAGGAATTTGAATTTGTTTCTCCTTTATTGATGTGTATTTTTTTTATATTAATTGTATTTTTCGTATATATATATATATATATATATATATATATATATATATATATATATATATATATATATATATATATGATAGTGAATATGCATCTAAACAAACAAAAATAGACCTTTCGTATAACTTTTAGCATTGCTTACTAGCCGAAATTGAAGCTGCAGTTTCGTCTACCCATAAAAGGCGCACAGAGTGATGGTTAGCATTTCGAGGGCATTAAAAACCTTCCTCCTTTAAATCGGTCCTTTTTTAGGGCCACAACTTACATAATAGAAACAATTCCAGAAAAATATAGTTTAAAAAAAAATTTAAGGGATTTTCGTATAAAGTTTTCTTTGGCCGATATTTTAGGTTAGGAACAAGATATAGAGATGCGGTTTTCGCGAGCTTGTTTAGGCATCATTTAGCTACAACGTGATCAATCTCAAGTGTACTGTAGTGGTATGACAAAAATCCCTAGTTGTTAATATTGTTGTTTTGCAGTTGGTTGCTTTGGATTTTTAGCGTGGTTTTAGTCGTTTTAGTTTATGTTAGTTTATGTCATATTATACCTTCATTTTTCACTTTTGTATTTTCTTGAGTTATTTACAAACTGTCTATATCAAGATAAATTATATATTCTGAATTTCAAATTGTGATATGGAATTTACATTTACATGTACTGTAAATTTTATTTAATTATAATGAAATTATAACATTTAAATACTTAAGATTTATTATTTTGTAATGATTTAATCCAATCATTAAATAATATTTTATTTATTTTGTTGTATTTTATAGGGATGCAGTCTAATCAAATACAAAATAGTCATTATTTAAATTAAGATAATATTTTATAATATGTATAAGTTAATGACCTTACAGATTTGAAACTGATCGTAGTTTTTACTCGAACCATGCTCTAGAGTAGCTAGAGCAATACAGTTTCTTACCAACCCATCAGTGGTACCAACTTAAATATTTTGATCACGTGGTATACACTTGAGATTGATCACTCTGTAATTTTTCATGAAAAAAAAAGTCATACCAATGCATTTAATTTTTTTGCGAAAATTAGCCGTTTCTGTCGGAATGTCGAACAAAGTCCTCTAGCGAGGACATGTGAAACTAACAAAACTTCAAATATTATAACATTTGTAGCTCAAGAATAGTTCATTTCAAAGCCCCAAGTTTGTTAAAATCGGCTTAGCCGTTTCGATGATACAGGGGGTTATTTAAGGAAACCTTTGAATACCCCCCACCACTTTATTTTTAGACATACGTCAAAAAGTGCCAAACAAAAAAAGTTCAGATTATCCTCGATTTCAAAGATCAGTTATTTTTTTTCTTAGGTTAATATACCACAATTCACAGAAACATCACTTTTTTAGATTCAAGATTGAAGTTACGCCCCCTAGCGGCCATTTCAGAAACTTGAAAATATTTTCCAGGTTTTTGTATTGGTCGTTTTAATAATAACTTTTTTTTGCGCAAGCCTCTACGATGGATAGTTTCCCAGATACAGTACCTCGCATTCTTAGTTGGCCACCCAGTACAATAATTCCAAATTTGTTCGTGTCAATGTGACAAATTTGTATAAAATTACCTAGAAATCTTGCTATTTGAAAAAAAAAACAATCGGTTAGCATGGGAATTAGTAAACAGCGATAGCCATATTTGAAAATTTGTTTACAAAAGGGTAATAAATATGTACGACGAATTTGATCTAGAAAAAGCCGCTGAAGAGGCTTTAGAAGACTTATTGCCTACCAAATATCGTAACATTTACGATAATGAGTATGATATATTTTTAAAGTGGTGCTGTGAAAAGAAAATTAGGATTTTAACGAAGATGCTTTGCTGGTATTTTTTAATGAAAAGGTAAACAAATTTGCTGCTTCTACATTGTGGGCCCAGTATTCAATGTTAAAAACTATGCTTAACGTTGAACATAATGTTGATATAAGTAGATTCCACAAGTTGACGACGCTTCTGAAAAGGACAAATTTTGGTTACAAAGCGAAGAAGTCAAAGGTACTAACTATAGAACAGATTGATACGTTTCTAAAGGAAGCTTCAGATGACACATTTTTAATGACAAAAGTGAGCATGTCCAAAAATCATTGTACCTACTTTTAAAAATGATTTTTTTGTAGGTAGCACTCATATTTGGTGCGGCAGGGGCTTGTAGAGGACTTGTATTAGTCGAATTGTCAATTAATGTGATTGATTTTGGCAGCAGACTTCTTGTTAACATTAGAGCTACCAAAAATGGAACAGAGAGGAACTTCGTTGTAAAACTAGCATTAGTTATGCAAGAAATATGTCATTGAGAAAAGCCGAAACTCCCCATTCAAGATTTTTTGTTCGTTACGTTAACAAGCAGTGTACAGTGCAACCTGTAGGAAAGAATATATTTGGAAAATTGCCCCAGAAAGGTGCAACATTCTTAAACCTACCAGATGCGTTGTCACATACAGGACATTGTTGGCGGCGAACCTCTGCATCTCTACTAGCTGATTCAGGTACGACTGTTGACGTTTTAAAAAGACATGGGGGATGGAAGTCTGCAACTGTTGCCGAAGGGTATTTGGAAAACTCCCTGAATAATAAGAACCTTATCGCCGAAAAAATTTTTGGAGGTGAACAAAAAAACACCAGCTACCTCACTCCCAGGACCCTCGTGCCAACCTGAACGGCCCACAGGCACTGATTCATTTGGAAATGCATTCAACCTTACATCCAGCAGTATCGTTTCGGAAATCAATCGTCCGATATTTATTAATTGTAATAATATTAATGTTAATGTTTCGTAAAAAAATTAATAAAAAATATTTGAAGTTTGACATCTGTCAATGAACTCTCTAGCGAGTTCAGTCCATATTTAATCCCTAGGGAATAAATGACCCAAGTGCAAAAAAGTATTTGTGGGTGAAAAATTTCTTTAATTATTATTTTCGAAGAATACACGTTCCGCCATTGATATTTTTAGCGTATTGCGTAACGTCATTAATAATGATATTCGATCATACGCGCGCGCGTGTTAGTATTCACGAAATTTCGTATTTATGCTTGATATTTCTCCTGGAGGTGATTAGATTCTAGGACAAATCCATCGGCGGAGGGGGGGGGGGGGATTATTACGGGATATATCGATACCTATACTTTAAGCATATGTTCTATGCAATTTCTTGATACGACGCATAATTTAGTGACAAAAAGTTCCTATGGTACAATTTTAGGATTTTGTTCAGGTTATTTCAATATCTAACTAACGATCAACTTTAGAGTAAAGTATGTAAATATATTTTTTAGAGAAAATGTGATTTTATATCTCTTCTTTATAAAGTTTCTTACTACAAAGCCAAATACGTTTAAAAATTAATTAAATAAGATTGAAAATGTAACTGTATTATAGATAAGTGGGAGGCTCTAAAATTTTGTGTTAAGTTAGCATTTATAGATTGTTGCCTATTTTTTTGTCATGTATTCTATTGGTCCATTTTATACTGTTTACACCCCTCATATTTAGCAATTCTAACCACTGATAACACTACGTTCCACTATTATCAACTAAATTCTTTGTTATCGTAAAACTACTTAATATTTACATTTTCATCTAAAAAGCCATTCAAGTAACAAAATATAAATTGTCATTCTTAAAATATTTATTGTTATAGGCAGTAATTCATTTTGAAATCCATTTAAAAAGGAATCTTGTGAAAAAGTATTATTCAATAAAATTCAGCTGCAACATGGAAATTCAGGTCTATACAGTCCCCGGACAAATTATTAGACTCGCCCTTAATTTTCACATTAAATCAAGTTTTTTTTTAGAATAAGTCGACTATTTTTAGTAATCTACTTATCAATGACTTTATTTATTAAAGGTATTCATAATACGTACAAAAAAACGATACTAAATTAATATTTGGTTAATCCACCCTTTGCTTTTCACAATGCTTCTATTGTCCGCGGCATACTCTCTATGCATTTGAAAGTTGTCTCTTTCAGTTTCTCATCGTGGTTCTTTCAATGAGAGACTGTTTTATGGTGATGTTCTCCTTATTCAGTTCTCTTTTTAGAAACTCCCAGACATTTTCTATGAGGAGTTTCCAGGCCACTGCAGAACTGGGATGTTCTCATCCTCAAGATATTTTTTAATTGAGTGTGCAGTATGGCAGGGCGCACCATCCTGTATAAATATTCTAGGACTATCCTGCAACCACTTCAGAAGCTGATGAACCAGTTGGTTCTGCAAGACCTTTTTGTATTGGTCCAGCCGCATAGTGCCTTCGACGACGAAGAGATGTGTCATGCCTTTTACGCTTATTACGGACCACACCATGACCGATGTGGGATGCTTAACGGTCCTGATTACATAGTCCGGGTGGTTTTTCCCCCAGCTCTCCTCATAACATATTGTGACTTGTCAGTCATGATCTGAAAAGTGGATTCGTCACTAAAATAAACCTGTAAGAAGCATTAGCGACAAGAAAAAATTCAGGATATTTCATATTTTCTCTTTTTTGTGTACTTACCATATTCCACTGATCCAGGGTAAAGTCCTAATATAAATTTGCCCATTGCAACCTGGCCTTTATCATTTTATCTGTCAGTTTGGGCTTCTTTACTGGTCTTCGGCTCCTGAAACCCATGTCGTGAAGGATTAGCTATATTGTGGTTTCGCATATTGAGGTACCAGACTGCTGAAATTTCTCCTTCATCTCCTTGTAGGTCATTTTTCTGTTTTCTAGTACAATATTTCTCAGGAACCTTTGTCCTTTGGGAGTTATTGCCTTTTTTCTGCCTCAACGTGCTTTTCGTTGAGGTCGGGTATGTTGCGCAGTGTTAATTTTTTGCGAGATTCTCCTCACTGAAGTTTGCGAAACTCCACACAAACTTGCAATAGCCCTTCGGCTTTGACTTGAATGCCTCAATAAGGTTTTTATCTTTTATCTGTGTAATTTTTGACTCAAGACAAATCTTTAGATTTACCCATCTACAAGGTGACAGGAACATGTTGTAGGACATTTTTTGCAAGAAAATGTAAAATATTTACAACTTACTTACTTTTTAAATGAATTAAAGAAGTTTATTAATACTTACTCTTAATAAAAAAACGTTGAAAATGGCTTAAATAACCGAACAAAATTAGAAAGTCTATCACACTTATTCCACAAACACTAGAGAAAACTTGACAGTTACTTTAATACCGACAATTTGTTACTCACGTAACCTTGATATTTAAAAGCAGAATACAGCAACTAGTGAAACACCTTAGTACACCTGGTTGCAGAACTACAGGCTCAAAGAAATAACAAAACTAAAGTTATATTGAATAATTCATATATTCAATGGTGAGCCTAATAATTTGTCCGGGGACTGTACATATCATTGGGCAGTAAGGTCAGCCTTACCAGAAGAATACAGCAACTAGTGAAACACCTTAGTACAGCTGGTTGCAGAACTACAGACTCAAAGGAATAACAAAACTAAAGTTATATTGAATAATTCATATATTCAATGGTGAGCCTAATAATTTGTCCTGGGACTGTACATATCATTGGGCAGTAAGGTCAGCCTTACAGGAAGAATACAGCAACTAGTGAAACACCTTACTACAGCTGGATGCAGAACTACAGACTCAAAGGAATAACAAAACTAAAGTTATATTGAATAATTCAATGGTGAGCCTAATAATTTGTCCGGGGACTGTACATATCATTGGGCAGTAAGGTCAGTCTTACAGGAAGATGAAGAAAGGAAGAGCGAACTCAAAGTAGAGAAAACAAACACAAATTGATAAAACGTTAAAAACATATTGAGTGGAGAAATGTATTTTTAAAAGAATTTCAAAACGATCTCACAGTGATTTTAAACCATCAAAGCTTGGATAGACCAAATTGTACACGCAGCATTAATCCGAATTTTTGCAGTTCACCTTGCCTTACCTAGTGAGTATTATAAAAGTAACACACAGAAATACCTGCAGAAGTGGCTTGAGAAGTTGATGCATTCTGAGGTGTGGAAGTGGTGGGGTGAAGTAAAGAAACAGATGGTTTAGGAACTAAAAAATGTTCACATTGAGTTGATTTTCGTACATCTTCCAACTCAGTAGAAGTGAAACTTCGTAAAAAAGATTCTAAAGGATTAGGATCGCGTTCTGGTTGATTACTTCTTTCCTGAATGAAGGATTCAAGTAATGGACCCATAAATCCATCCTAAAAAAACATTTTCTTATGATTGAAACATTATTATTTAAAAATGTATTACATTTTTCAATTGATCTAAAGAAACAATTTCGGTGAACGTCCCATTCTCAAAGTTTCTTGGGTTGGCATTTGAGCTGCAGCCTTGACCAGCTGGAATAGATTTGAGCGTAACAATGTGCATTCATTATGAGCAAACTTACTAATTTTTCTTGGTTTTAAGCTTTTGTTCAACATCCCAATATTAACAGCACTATCGGCTTGAGTTAAATCAATTAACGGCAAAGTGAACCGATTTGCTGTTTAAAGTAGTAATTAGTTTATTTGAGATCAAGACAAAAATACAACCTGTTCTTGAAGAATTCATTGCACCCGACTGAGGCCAAGAATCGGTTTCAAGTGCACTACTTGCTGAGTGTTCGTGTCTATCTAATAAATTAAATAACATTAATTTATCTTCAAAGGAACTGCCACTCTGTGTCGGAGACGGAATTCCAATAGCACCTGTAGGACTCGAATCTCGTACCATCATCCTTTGCGCCATTGAAAATTCAGCATATTCCACATCATTCTCACCTAAAATAGTTATCTTTCTTTTTAAACTATACGACCACAATGCTAATTTATTTTATTATTTGGCATTCTGTTTTAATTTTACAATAAATTTAAAAGTAAAAAAAAATGTGGCTCAAAAAAAAAAGGATTTAGGATGACTGGAGTTGTTCAGGTTGGGTAGCTACAGAGTCTTTTTCAACAGCTTCATCAGTAGTGCACTGCTGTTGAGGAGTATCAAAGAACATATTTCTTGAACTCTCTCCATTACCTAAATTTTAAGAACACTTTAGCACCGGCTTAAAAAATGGAAATTCAGTTCAAATGACCTTATTTGATGACAATTTCACATTAAGAGGTAAATATTTATTCCAAATTTTGATATGAAACAATCCTATTCCTAATGCAAGTATTTGGATTGAGAAATGGGTCAGGAAGTAGGATAGGAAAAGTGAGTACTACGGTACTAAAGTGCTCCGTGCGGTTTTACGTATGTACAAATAAGGTCAACTGCAAGAATAATTAAATCACATCAACCTACCTGACATTGTTTCGTCATCGACGTCATTTTCATCATTACTATCAACTGCCATCATGTTAGGTCTTTGCTCATCTTCAAAGATACCTTCTGGTTCACTGAGATCCTAAAATCAACATTTCAAGTCTTAATTGTTTAAGAAGCAGAATACTTACGTCAGTATCACTACTTCCACTACTTACAGTAAGTGAATTAAATAAACTGGGAGAACTAACTGAAAGACTTAATGCGAATAGATGTCGTGGCATGCTAATTTCAGATGTGCCATTACTTTCATTTTGGTTAACTGACACACCATCGCTTGATGGAGACTTTTGAGTAATCTGAGTTTGAATGGAAGAAGAGGAAGACGTGTTGTTGCAAGGTAGCTCATTTATAGCAGAATTTGTTTGATTTTGTGACATATCTCCAGCAGCATTTATTCTTGTAGATCTAAAATAGTTTTTTTTAAATAAATATTGATTTGAAAATATTTCTCAATTCAATCCTTTGGTGGTTTAAAGGATAAGTAAAGGTAATTATAATTATCAGAGCTCTTGTATTTTCAAGTACTCTTAAAACATTAGTCATCACTTCAAAGTCTTTCGCCTTCTAATGGCAGATCTAAGATTATAAAATATCTGAGATTAAAACGGAAACAAGATCAGATAAATCTTAGAATACGTTCAGATTTAAGTTTGTTAAATTGTTTTAATTCAAGTTCATGGTCATAAAACTGATTTCAACTTAAGATGAATATCGTTGATCTTTGCAGAAGTCTCTTAAACTTAAGTAGGTACGAGCAGCTCAGCAATGGAGGTACGGTAATGTTAAGCTAACAGTTTCCAATCACAACGTATATGACTTCAGCTTAGAACTATCTTATCGTCGGGCAAAACTTTCACAAAGACTTGCATATAAAATAAAATACAGGGAAACTATTTCCATTATTTTAGATCTTCATTAGAGTGATAGAAACCTAAAAAACACGGTTCTCGCTAACAAACAGCGTACTCGCGTAGATCGTTCTTCGAGAATAGAAATATCACTTATAAAGATCACGTCTAATAGACGTTATCAGCTCCTAATTTCGATAATTTATTGCATTCCTCTCGTAAAGCTCGATTTACGAGGGTATATCAAATATGAACCGGAATTTCTATCACATCGCCATGAGGGGGTCGGGAGGGTGCGCATACTCTTAGACATGTTAGGTGGGGAAGTCACGTGACTGCCTACGCTCAAGTGAATTCCGTTCTCGCCGTTCGTCAGCTGTAAACACAACGAGTGAGCAAGAGGTTCATCTGCACGTAGCGCCGCGCATTATCGCATTCGAGGTTGAGTTTTCGATCCGAAAAGGTCCACTTTAGATAAGACTAGTCAGTCTATTTGAAAAAAAAGATGTCGTTTTCACGATGTTGGAGCCGGGCTACAACAGGCGCTGTTATCTGCGGTTCCTAGAGGAGCGGACAGCTCGGGGAGAGCTGTCACCGACGACGTCCCAGGAGTTCCGGATACCGCCAGCGATACCGTCACTGCTCGATCTACCGTTCGAGAGAGCGAGCAGCGACGCGCCACCGCACAGAAGAGGAGGCGGCAAAAGAAGACGCGACCGCCACCGTTAGAAGGCATCACCCCCCTAGAAAACACGCCGGCCACCTCCGCCGCCGCAACCGACAACACCGAAGAAGAGGCCCGCCCCGGATCTACCAACCCCGACGACTTCGTGTTGCAAAAGAAGAAGTCGAAGAAGACCCCGAAGGGTCGCCCGTCTAGGCCGCCGCCCACGGGCTACGGATTCCAGGACCTGGAACCCTTCACCGACAGCCCTGCAGCAATGGAGCAGACGACGCAAGAGGACACCAGGGAGAAAGTGCCTCCAGTAATCCTTCGTCAGAAGGAGAACTGGGTCGTGTTCTCCCGAGAAATGAACCGACAACGGATCGCCTTCACGAGAGTCAAGGCCTTCAGCGAGGGAATCCGGATTCAGCCTGCCTCACTTCAAGCAAAGAGCGAGCGATTGACTAAGGTGGTGATACGTGGCGTGCCCGTAGAACCAACCGAGATTGACGTTAGCTCAGAGCTAAATATGCAAAACATTAATGTACTTTCTGTTTACGGGATGAAGCAGCAAGGACGCCCGATCTCCCTCGTGATGGTAGAGCTGCCGACCGAGGAAGACAGCAAGAAGATCCGGGAAGTGAAGCACGTCGCCCGCCTCCGCGTGAGTGTAGAGGATTTGCGGAAGAAATCTGGTATCGGGCAGTGTCACCGGTGTCAAGATTTCCGTCACGCACAGCGTTGCTGCAGGGCGGCAGCACGCTGTGTAAAGTGCGCCGTTGATCACCACTCCAGTAAATGCACGAAACCCCGTACAGACCGGGCTAAGTGTGTTAACTGTGGTGGGGCCACCCCGCTAGCTACAACGGAAGAAGACGGAAGTACCACAGCGACCGAAGAGGACACCGCCGACGGCGGCGCCTTCTTCAACCCGGACCGGCGTCAGTTACGCCCGAGCGACAGCAGACAAGGTTGAGAAGGCGGAAGTACCGAGAACGGCTTCCGCCGCTGTCGTTACCCTGCCTGCCCAACCCGCCTTAGGGTTCGACGCCATATTGGGCCTCCTTGGAGGTCTCGATATGGAGAAGAACCTACCTGTCATCCGTAAGGTGGCAGCGGCGCTCGTTCAGGCGCAAACTGCGATGGACCTGTGGGGAGTGATCCTCACGCACGGGTAATCATACAAAGGTCCGGAGCGAAGACTGGTGCCCTAGCTAAGTATATAGTATCGACAATTTATTAATTCCGTTCTGTTAATACCGATAATGTATTAACACAACTAACACGTTTTATTTATTTCAGATACTCAGAGCACCAACAGCATCAGCCACAACCGAGCGACAACAGGACAGTCCACACAACAACCACACCACCAACAGCATCACCAACCACTACAACGCTTTTTTTTTGAAATACCACAAATCTCAACACAATGATGTCAACAGGCATACCACACAATCACGAATTCCAACGACCACGCAATCCACGCGCTGAAGAGGATGAAGAATCCTGAGCACCGCACCACCAACAATACACAATATTACTAATTATATTTTATTATATCTTCTAATATGTATTGTAAATACTATACAATGTTATATACTATAAAAATTTTAATAAACTTTGTTGAACTTGAACTGAACGTGCATTATTAAATTTCTTGCCCTTAAAGGAGTAAAACCCGCCGAAATTCTTCGTAGACTAGAAGCACAGTTTGAGGAGATACTTCTTTGAAGAAAACTCAAGTGTATGAATGACACAAAAAATTGTTGGAAGGACGAACATAAGTTGAAAATTAATTCCATGCCCGTCGTCCTCGAACCGGTGTGACTGCGGACAATATTCACGCTGTTCAACGCTTTTTGGAAGGCGACCGCCGTTTAACGGTTGGTGAAATTCCAGCTCATATAGGGATAAGCTTTGGGAGTGCTCAATACATCATCGCCGATGAGCTGATGTTTCGAAAATGTCTGCCTCGTCCTTTGACCGAACAACAGAAACAACGTCTGGAGATTCGTCAGAGCCTTCTTGGACGTTTTCAACGTGAAGGTGATGATTTTTTGCAACGCATCGTTACGTGCGATGAGACTTGTGTCCACCATTACACCCCTGAATCTAAACAAGCAAGTATGGCGTGGAGAAGAAAGGGGGAAGGTACACCCGTCAAGGCAAAACTCGCCTCTCAGCTGGAAAAGTTCTTGCGACGGTGTTTTGGGATTTCAAAGGAGTTGTGAACGTCGATTTTCTGCATGAACGTTGTACGGTTGCTGCTGACTACTACTGTCAGTTATTGAATGAAGCAAAACGTGCATATCGGCGGAAGAGACACGAACTTTCGGTCAGAAAGATGATTTTGCTTTACGGCAATGCCCGCCCCACACAGCCGCCAACCTGACATGTCAAAAATTGGAGCAAATGCATTGGGTAATACTAGAGCACCCTCCTTACAGTCCTGACTTGTCACCACGCGATTACCATATGTTTGGGCCACTGAAAGAAGCTCTAGGAGGTGAGTGATTCAATGATGACGCTGCTGTTGAGACATTTGTGCATAATTGGCAAATATGCTTCGTTTCATGATGGGAATAAACACTCCCAATCCGTTGGGAAAAATGTATAACAAAATCTGGAGATTATGTAGAAAAATAATTAATAATTTTTATATATGTATCTGGTACCAATAAATTTTTAACAACAAATTCCGGTTCATATTTGATACACACTCGTAGTATCGTCATAAGAAACCCCTCTTAAGCGTCTCAATTAAAAATGACATAAAAACTTATACTTCGCTAAAGAAATAAATAATTGCAAATATTATTTTGAAGAGTAAACGTCATAAACCCTTCATAAAAGCTCTCAATTAAAAATCAAACATTAAATAAACATTCAAGTTTTCAATATTAAACAGAAATGTCCCATTAACATTTGATTTTTATACACCGATCAAAATCGATCACACGATACAAGGTTCTGTAGATGTCATTTGTTTAGGTTAGATTTATTGTTTGTGATTTGTCTAAACTTTTGACAAAACCTTCTTGTAAGAGAAGCGTAAGTGCACACTACCGTATTGGAACGGGCGTTTTTGTTAAAAGTAACTTTTACTGATAATTTACAAAGGTGTAACATTACGTTAGTACGACTAATCTAGGTTACATCAATGGATTAGGCAAAATCAAGAATTTACCCAAATTCCAACACTTTAGGTACAAATCCGCTTTCGAGTAATAGGAACATCCAAACAGAGTTATCAAATATCAAACAATGTAGGCGTAGATCGTTGTTCGAAAATAGATACATAGAACAAAAAAATCACGTCTAACAAACTCCACCAGCTGTGTGTCCCTTGTCATTTGATTTCAATATAACGATCAAACCAGGCCACACGATGCAAGGTTGTGTAGGTAGGACCGCATTCGTCCCTTTAGTAAGGTTCTAATCGGTTATTTATGTTAGATTATTCAAGATTTGTATCTGAACTTTTGCGTGACAAAACCTCTTGGTAAGGGAGGTGTGCATTACAACTGACATTTTTGTTAAAAGTAGCTGTCTTTGATAATTTAAAAATGTTTAAGCATTAACTTAACAGGACTAATGTAAGTTACGTCACCGGATTAGGTAAAATTAAGAATTTACCCAAATACTCGTTCGTGTTATTGGTTTGCAATTAATATTGAACTTTAGATTAATTAATTTCAATTAACGTATTTTTAAAGTAATATTTAAAATTAAATGTCCAATGTTAATGTTAACTCCAATCTCTATTTGTGATACGAGGTGAATGTAATAATTCATTTCAGTTAACTTTGATTTTGAATTACGACCTTTGATTTTGAAGGTGTATGATTTAAATAAACTTACTCTGATAAACTGGTTCATCCATAATTTAATTTAAGATTACATAATGATCGTTTTGAGAATTATTTGGGAAATCATTTAGTTGGCCTCACATGTTGTTTGTTTACGTAAACCCGAATTAAGTGAATTTGAAACTAGAATTTGATGCAAATAAATTTTAGGGTTTAAAATTTTAAGCGATAAATTAAGCCATAAATTTAGTAATCATGCTCCAGTTACCGTTTTGAACATTTTCGTAATTTTTGAGACTGTATACTTGGTAGATTATTTTACTGGAAGCGTTAACTTGTGTTCCAACTCACAACAGTTTTGCAACAGATTGCTCCAGGAACCTTTGTCGATAAATTTTAGAGTTGGTATTTGATTTAATTATCAAAGTGGTTTATATTTTCCGACGAACCAATCCGCACGCTGATCACTAATTAAATTTAACACGTAATACACATTTGGCGCTCAAGCGTGAGACTAGATTCGGCTTGGTTCAACCTGTTCTTTGACGAATATATTAAGTTTTTTACTTGAATTTTATGGGTGCATTGATTTTGTGTTTTTTACTCCTGTAAAATGTGACTAGGTGTTGTTATATTTGCACACATTGAAATCTTCAAACACCATCTTTTTGATGCAATGTAAACTCTTCTCATCGTGATGATATTACTAAATTATATCGATTATTGACATTTCTCTCATTTACTGATATCAAATTACCGTTTACTATATTGAGTTGCGTTTCTATTTTATACCGTTTATGTGTTACGCTTCGTTGTTTATTACTAGACAATGATAATTGGTTTTTTGTATTTAGAATCTTGACGTTCCTATATCGTACAGAATAGCCGGACCATTTCTGTATCCTCTTGAGGTGTGATTTCAGTATAGCGAAAAAACCCGTGAAGATGGAAGAATACCTGATTTGACGTTTTTGAATAGCTGTAGTTTTATGTCTTTAGTTCGGGATCCAAGTAGGTTAGTTTGTAATCATCCAGTCCTAAAAATGTAACTTACTTTAATGAAGACGTCGAGTTGTGCGCAACATACGTCTATCTTGTCAAATGCAAAATCAAATTCCCGCAAATAAAAGTACAACCTGTGCGAGTCGTCATTCGATGGATAAGCATTTTTACGGCTATCTATAACTAGCCCTTTTTTTAGACAGTCGGGATTGGCATACGATGCCTGCGTCGGTGTTCGACCCCTGAACCATCTTTGGGGCTACCAGACCTGATTTAACTGTTCACAAGATCATAGACTACGACGCCTGCGTTGTGATATGAAACCAGAATCATATTTTGACCCCCCACACCTGCTTCTAACCATCGTTAACCAGAATGGGATACGCCTATCTAGAAAATTGTCTGAATAGTTCTAATTAGACGTTATAATTAAAACCGTCCAGAATTCAGACATGACTAAACTTATCCTGAACCACTAATTTAGTGAAACCGTTTGCTTAATAAAACAGCGGGAGGATTCAGCTCGCGATATTGAAGACCGAATGGTCTTATTTCATGGAATCAACGGTTGGATTAACCCCATCTTAAAATTTAGACCTGTCACCCTGCAACAACTCTTGGAAACTCCCGCATGTTCCTTGAACTATAGAAAATTTGTTTCTGGGAAAACACCCCGGACCAATGTTAATAGTAACACATTAATCATCATTATAGGAAATTTAACATTTTCTGTCAGTAACAGATTCATCAGTTATTCCCGCCACAATAAATTTTAAATTTGCATGACAAAACGACACTCCTAACCTGTTAAAATTTAAAACACTGAAATTAGAATCAATTTAACATTCCTAGAATGCAATAAAAAATGATGAATTAATTTTCGCAACGTAGTAATACCGGACAACCAGGTAGAGTTAACGCTATAAACAATTGTTTATTTTTCAGAATACCCTTTTATTTAAATAACCAGACTGCCGTTACAGGCTTGATTCGCTTTTATGATTATAAGAACTTCATTGTTGATTATGTGTTAACGAATACTTCGCAGATAGACCAGCAGACAAGCGACTAGATCCCGACACTGCAGCTTATTTAATTTTTCCGTATTGAATTAAATAAGTGTTTAATGTTTACATTATCGAATGATGACCCATTCTTATACGTTATACTACTATCGCCTTAGTGAAGATTTGGCGCAAAGTTCGATAGACTGACCAGGAAAGTAAAGCCTAAATCCCACCTAACCGACCTTCAGGGCAACTCAATCTCCTCCGACCAAGGAAAGGCCAATTTCTTTGGTCACCTCCAATCCACTTTCCGATTCCCAGATGATCATAGATTCGATAACCAGTTTAAGACACTCCTTGACAGCCGGCTTGAAGAATTCCGTACCATTTACCTCCCCGAAATCCAACTCGATAACGAGAATCCTTTCTATGTCCCATCACACACACGACCAGGTCTACTCATATTTCAAAAAAGGGAAAATTCACCTACCCAACCCAGCCTCCGATTACCCTCAGGCATTTACAATAAATGCCTAACCCTATCTCACTTCCCGACGGACTGGAAATCGGCCCAAACCCCACCCTCCTCCTATAGACCCATTTCCATCCTTAGTTGCCTCAGAAAATGCTTTGAGCAGATTCTAGCCAGGCAACTCAGGGACCGCCTAGAATCCAACGACCTCCTTTCCAACAGCCAATTCGGTTTCCATCTCAACCGAACGTGTCACGATCCCTTGTTGAAGCTGCTTACTGAAACCACCGGAGCACTCAATCACAAGCAATGCAATCTGGCCGTTCTTATGGACATAAAGCAAGAATTTGACAGGGTCTGGCACGTCGGTCTCCTACACAAGATCCGAAACCTCAACATACCCGACCCCTTCTCCAAACTACTGCTCTAGTATCTGACCAACCGGTCAATTCGGGTCAAAGTAGGGAAAACCTTTTCCGATCCATTTCAACCTACAGCAGGCGTACCTTTACACCATCTTTGCATCAGACATTCCCGAAGTTACACAACCCGTAGTCGTTGCGCAGTTTCCGGATGGATGATACCGCCTTCAGGATGGTTAATCGTAACAGCGAAACGGCCTCGCGCCTCATACAAAACCCTACGAAACTTTTCCAACTGGGGGAAGCGGTGGAGAGTCTCCGTCAATCCAAACCCAAACAATCCTCTTCCGACATCCTAACTACATCGAAGATAAATCCCTAAGCTTGTCGACAGACATTTTTTCTTTACCCTAAACTAAGAAAGACTCCCACTCCAACTACCTAGGAATCCTTTTCACTAGAACCCTTAATTGGCTCCCCGAAGTACCAAGAACATTTAATAGGATTAGAAACCGAGCAAACCTACTAGGCGCCCTCCGGGGTAGAATCAGAAGTTGCCACCCCGAAACACTACAACACATCTATAAAACCTACATCCGCCCTATTATGGATTTCCAAGCACCCATATATACCAACATAAACCCCAATCACCTTTCCTCTATCGCTTCCTGTGAACGCCGAATACTCAGGTTTCGCATACACAGGTTACTACTCAGGTTATGCATACCCAGGTTACCCCTCAGGTACCCTAACGACATCACAATACAACACGCAAACATATCACGCATCACATACACAATACAAACACTACAGAGAAACTTTGAACACAAAAGAATCTTTGGCGACACAATCTCAACCTGAGAGATCCTTACCAAATGACGCTTACCAAAGTAACCACACCGCAGCCAACCGAGAGAATACCGCTACTTTCATCGTCGCGGATGAATGCTCAAGTACACTCTCAGGTTCAGCCGCCGCACGGAGCTGAAAAACCAACGACGGTTGAGCCCGCTGATATACCGCCTGCGCAGCTTGAAGCTCCAGAACCGCAAGCTGTGGTGGACACTACAACCACGTGGCCACTGTCCGAGCCCAAACCAGTGGCGTCATGTAAAAGTACCTTGATCTCTACGTTATTGAAGAATGTTGACCTTAGCATACCTTTCTGTTCATGTTTTATATAATATTGACACTGTTGTTCAGAAGCTCAAATAACAGTGATTTTATATGTGCGAGGGAGCAGTTTCTGGCATTGAAACTTAACATCAATTTCTCTTATATTCCGACCTAAAGCAACTGGCACCGCGAATTCTCTTAAAGCAGGAAGGTAGCGAAATTTATCCTTTTTTCAGTCTCACTCTCGTAATAAAATATTACAGCCTAACGTGGGGCCAATTAATCTTTTTTTATTTTTACAATTCCGCATTCCTTCTTTACATTACACCACATTTTTCTTTTGTTTAAAGGTTAGATAAAAGCTAATTTTATCGATGTTCAGTAAAATTGAATAGTGTTTGCAAAAAGACTCAGTTTTTTAGTGTTTTTATAATATAAACAACCTTAAAAGTGAATCACTATTATTCCTGTTGATGTAAGTCATAAATTTATGTCGTTACATTTAACTATTCATCAGGTTTATCTGAATTTTCATATTGAAATAATTCTACGTGAAGATAGGTTATATTTTGTGTGTAGTTGTCTCTTATTAACAATTAGTTTTAGTACAAATACATTTATGTCCGAACTATTAATAATTGTATTTATGCTGAACATTATCATTATTTTTATCTATTCAAAATACGAAGATACATATAGATTCTTCATTTAATTATTTAACATGTATTAAAGTACAAGTTTCTCGTTCTTTGTATTTTACTGGTCTAAGAAAAACGAGCGGTATTCAATAAACGCAAAGATCTAATTTTTAGCTGTGGATTTATCTGACAACCTTTATGACCGTTCATAAACTAAGAGTTATCCATTTATTTTATTATGTATTTTTAATTTATGTCTACGAGGAATGAACTGTGGTGTAAAACTACCTTTAATATTTCAAATTCTTGTTTCGCGTTGACAAAGTTTAAATCACAGCAATTAATTTTTTTGTTATAGTACCATACTACCAAAACCGTTTTTAACATTTTAAGAAACCCTTTATATTTAAAAAATCAGACAATTGAACGTTTTCAAATTGGAACCCTGTATACATATAAAATGTAAGGTTTGACCTTGACAATTACTTGAGATTAATGTTTATTGACCTCTAATTGACAGTGGTGTCGTTTTGAGCTGACTAATGCTTGACTTTTAAAACAGTTCTGGAGTTTGCCATCATAAAGCGAACGATCTTGAAGTACATTAGCTTACATTTCGCTATATTACTAATAGTGGTTCCATTTTAAATAGTACCTGACAACAGGGTGTAAAGTAAAATGTCCGCACAAAATGCACAACTCGACAATATTCAAGTACTATACTCATACAAAAAACGTGTTTAATCAATTTTAGCAACCCCACCAAAGTTTCTTTCGTAACTAACCTTACATTGGCGGAAGCTGAAAGTAATGTTTTCGTTAACGCACATAAAGTGACAGGATGCACCTCCTTAAGCGAACGTGAAGAAGACGGTGAAGCCTCTAAATTAGTTAAAACTGGTATTGCTACGGGAGTTACAGGTACTGTAAACAAATTCTTCGCATCACCTGGTTCTGCGATTTGATTAGCAGATACGTTACTTTTAGAAACGGCAACTGTATGGCGTGTTATTTCAGCGGCCAATCTCTGTAAAATAACATTAACTACAATTCATTAACCGATTACAAAAATCATACTTCCTTTGATTCATTAATTTGTGAGATATACTGATTTTGTACTGTTTGTAGTTGATTAATATACCACTGCTGATCGCGACAACGTTGATAAAATGTAGGTGCTCGTACATGAAATCTTAAATTTAGGATTAACTAAAACTGTAGCATGAAACGGTCTTACCTCAAGATTAAAGTGTCTAAAGCTATATTAAGATAACCCTCACTAGCAAGGAGATCCAGCCTAAAAAAGCGATTATAACCCCAGCATTCACCTACTTCAAAATCAGAAGCAAATTCCCTAACTATATTTTTGGAAGCATCACGGCTAGCTTGATGAATCATTTCGACACGATACTCGTACCTAAAAGTTTAATAATTAAATAAGTAGTATTCACGTCGTAAGTAATACTTTGAAGTTTCTGGATAACCGGCACTTAATTCTAGGAATACTGATAGGTAATTACCACGTACTACACCATTGCCATCTGGATAGACTTTTAAACGCCAACACAATCCGTTACAGTGTAAAGGTGTTGAATATACTGGGTCTGCTTTTTGTTGTAAACGAGAGAAACCGTGCATTACAAAAGTGCTACTATCATAATTGGGAACAATCTCACTGAAAACGTAAAAAATTAAATATCTAAGTACGGTAGCATGGTCTTAAAACATACCTATGGAAGTCGGCAGGTACAGGTGCGGTTACGAAGCTAGTCATGGGCTTTTTTCGAATTGCGTGTATCATACGGGATAATTCTCCACTTTTAGAAATTAAATCCGAACGAGTACACGCATTGAGCTGATGTTCTATTTCGTGCAACAGATGCTCTAATTGTTCAGTCTCCTAAATAAATATTATGAATTAGGTTTTATTAGAAACAATTATTAATTTTATTAAATACATAACTAAACAGTTTAGCTCGAGTAGTATTTGAACCTACGAGTACCGCGCTAACCAACTGCGCTATCGAGATACAAGCCCCAATCGATGTACATTTTGTATGTATGTAGGTAGAACTGATGTAAATTCAAATCCTACTCGAGGTAAACTTTTTATTTATGTATTTAATAAAATTAATAACATTTAATTACACATTTACTTTTGAACTTATTCGTATAATTATTATATATAATATATATATATTATATATATATATAGGTATCATATTATATATATATATATATATATATATATAAATTTAAAAAATTATAATATATATAATACAGGGTGAATAGTTTTTTAAATTTTCAAACTATAAACAGAGCTAGAATTTTTCATGTTATAAAGTATTAATTACATAAACGTATGTTGAAAGTTTTTAAGATACAGGATGTTGGAATATAATTGTTTTTCTCAAATTTTCATATACTTTTCATTAAACGAATGCCTTTTTTTCAATGTTGGATAATGTCTTATTAATTTAAGGGCATAAAGCGATGATTTAAATTTTAAAGAAACGATCGGATTTAGGTACTAAAATGGCTCTAAATATTTTATTAATATCTTTTTAATTAAAAACTTTATATTAACAATTATTCATCATAAAGTAGCACCCCATCCACTTAATTTAGTACACATTCTATCAAACTTTTACTAATAATCAGAATATCCAACTCGGAAAAACAGCACTAGGAATTTACGAAACATTGAAGAAGGTACATTATTTTTGTTAAACCTGTATGTAGATAACGAAAATAAGTTTTTAAAATAGTCATTGGACTAAAGTTCTGTTTATGAAAGGTTGAGCCTCCACTCCGCCACTGTGAAAGTTTGTGAACATTCTTATCGCTTGTTTTATGCCCTTAATTATATAGACATTATCCCAAATGAAAAAATCTAAGCATTCGTTTATGAGTTATAATGAAAATTTGAGAAAAAAAATTATATTCAACACCCTGTATCTCAGAAACGAAGCCTTCTACGACATATGTTTATAGGAACTTTTCTTTTAGAAACATGTGTTCTATCTCCTGTTAAAGTTTGCCTACAAAAACTGACTCGCCTGTATATATATATATATATATATATATATATATATATATATATATATATATATATATATATATATATATATATATATATATATATATATATAAATTATAAAGTATAACGCGATTTATTGTCGTTAATATTCATTTAGGAAATTATGTTCAATACAAAAGTTTGTTATGAAATTATTATCTACATTTGAGAATACTTGAATTATTTTTCTTCAATTGTTTTAGTTACGATGTCATCGATATTTTTTGAACTGACAACCTATATTTCTGATTATTGATTTCGATAGTACATTCTATTCTCTTTTCAACGGTATACAATTTTTAATATGTTCCATTTGAAAAAAATTGAGAAAAAGTGCCTTAATATTCAAATATTAAAGATCCATTAAATTAGCAGAATTCAGCTAGATAGACAAAAGCGATGCGATAAACAATCTCGAGCGAGGTAACTTTATCAGTGGTTACTGTTTATGTCAAATATTGCAAATAAATGAGTCTAGTTACCGTGTTAATTAATTCTGCTAATTTAATGGATGTTTAATATTTGAACATTAAGGCACTTTTTCTCAATTTTTTTCAAATGTAACATATTGAAAATTGTATATCGTTGAAAAGAGAATAGAATGTACTATCGAAATCAATAATCAGAAATATAAGTTGTCGTTTCAAAAAAACATCGATGACGTCGTAACTTAAAAACAATTGAAGAAAAAAATAATTCAAGTATTCTCAAATGTAGTATAATTATAACAAACTTTGTATTGAACATAATTAATGAATATTACGAAATAAATCGCCGTCTCCATACTAAGACTGTAATATAAAATTTTACTATTGTAACAAACATTTTTTAAATCGAAATTGTTACTGCGATAGGAAAGTTAATTAATGGGTTTAACGTATTTTATTAAATATTAAGTCGTTATTTGAGCATGGTCTTCGGGATATTTTATTTTTGTAACTAATATTTGGCTAAGGGTTGAAAAACATGTGTTTGAGGTTTGACTACCAGGTGTACGCTTAAAAGCCGCTTTACTGAAGGAGCGTAACGAATCACTGGAAATTCTTATGCGCACATTATTGATGTAGAAATGTCACTAATTAGTAATTACGTCGATACACACTGCAATCAAAGACGTCTTTGTTTGGTACGTAGAAACTTGAGACCTAAATGTAGCGCTCGTTACGGACGAATGCATATTTTTAAAATTAAGATGTCGTTCAATAATTAATATGAAACTGTTCCAACATAATAACTTTTTGGTTTTTTATTACTTTTGAAAAATGGGGGTTGATTGCGGGAGTAAAGGTAGTTAGTACGAAATCGGGGAAAAAGGTAGTTAGGAGTGTCGGCGGAGCCAGATCGAGTTGGTTAATTAAATACCTTCATTGTAAACAGTTGTCTTTAAAATATTTCTTGAGAGTACGTTTTCTTTTGAATTAGGCAACGCTAATTTGTCTTTTCTTGCGGGTGTTAGTTTAATGTGGTTTTCAAACATTCTATAAATAACAGTCACCCCTTTTGAAGTTAAACCGCGTATGTTAACGCTTTGTGTCTGTGATCAATTATCAAGTGTAAGTAGGTATTTTTATATAAATTAAGGCTGGCAGCAAATTATTCTACAAGCCTATATAACGTATTAAAAATCGACCATTGCCTTGCAAAGATATCTCATTGGAACGCGGGCTCAGTAAGCGGAAAGCTGCTAAAATAAAAGAGAGTACAGGGTTCCCTCACTCTTGTATTTGTGTGAATTAGCAGTGCCGTTTGTTTATATTTATATTTGTGTAGAGGTGGGCCTGGAGAACGGGTGCAGGATACTGCTCGATTATTAATTGTAATGTGCAATTGCGGAGAGTGTATACATTCCCGGGTCCAGATGATCATTAAACACCTCGAATTTTATTTTTATTGTTGTGTAACCTGAGAAAGGGGCGCTGTATTTTTCTAACGCACTCAAACTTGTATATCGGTCACGATGTTATGATCTATTTATAACTTACCCTTGTAAGGCTTTGTTTTAATGAGTTTTTGGTGTCAGTTTGTTAAGTAGAATTGTTTGCCGGTGAACTAATTTCCCTTTGTATGTAATTTATTGTAACTGTACGTATGTATTTTGTGCCTTAGTAGCCACTAAAAATTGTGTACGAGTAACTACCTTGTCTATTTTCTATTGTCCTTGCCTTTACCTCATTATTACCTGTGCAATTTTGTAACTAACCTATTTATGTATGTTTAAAATTTACGTTCATATTGGCAACTTAAGTGCATTTCGTGTAGCGTTAGTCCATTACGTTTAATAAATTATTTCAAGTATTATACGTCTGCACATCCCTTTCTCCGCTTCGAGTCATTTTCGATCATTGCGCGGGGTTGCTTTGAGCGTCCTTCATTAATTGCTTGAACTACGTGTTTAAGTAGAAGCCATTTTCGCTTTGTTTAAATTTTTTATTTAGAGTGCCACATTTATATGGTGAGTATTTAAATTTATCATACTGACATTTGAGACATTTAAATTTCAGGCAACTCAATTTTACTTATACTCTTACCACTTATTTTTAATTTGGGTTTAATTTTATTTTAAGGTTAACTTTGCAAGATGATGCAATAGCTTTGCTACTGCGAAGTGGGATTTCAATTACCAAATTTTACTTTGAACCATACAAAATCAATTCAGTTTGGAGGTTTATGAAGAAATTTCTATATATTTGGAATTACCAGCATATCAATCTGTTGTTTACTTCCACTACCATTAAAATTGTGCAATAAATTTAAAGTGATGAATTGACAGCATTTCCTTATCTGCTGAAGTTCCAATGACACCCAAAATGTAAAAGAAATTACTTCGGTATTTCATAGTGTTAATTAATTCACATTTTAGTTTAAGGCAGTTAATTAAGAATCACTAACATTAGTTTTTAAGGGGTCATACTTATAATCAAATTAAGTATCGGTATAAAACTCCTTGTCATAATTTTTTACTTGTTATTTTCATGAGTTTTATGTGACTTCTATTTTTAAGGTTTATTTGTTCCTTAAAAACAAATTGGCGTCCGAGATTACATTAAAAAGTGGCATAAAATCTTCTAGATATCCATTATTTTCCATATCTAATTATAGCTCTGGGCTAGAAGTATTAATCATTAAGTGGGGGAATTATTTATACGACACCTGTTAAGATTATCGTTTTACTGTTGTTGTATTTTATATGTACCGTAATTTGCCTTATTGTTTTTATTTTGATTTATTTATGACACAAGTGTGGGTGTGACTACATGGATTTTTTTGTGTTTATGTGTAGCTAAACTGCTTTCTATTTATTTTTTTCTTAATGTTATAATTTGGTACGCACTTTAACCGGAATGAATGGCGTTTTGTTATACATTTAACCCTTTCATTTTTTTTGTGTTATTTGATTCATTAATGTACTTGTGCCATTACTTATTTATGAATAAAGTGGGTTTTATTGGTTGTTCTTTCCCACAATAGTACATTAACGGGCCCAACATAAAACTAGTTTACTATAAAATTGTGTTTTGTTGTAAAGTAATGGCCGACTTCTTTATTTTCATCAAAAACAGTTTTCTTTTTTGTGGTCTGCATGTGTGGCCCTTTTCTATATTGAATGAAAGATGTGATAATTCAATTTTCGACTTTATCAAAGTCTTGCCTAAAGTTATTGATAAAGGGTTTGAAAGATTTTAGTAATATGGATCCTTTCATTAAAACACATTCTTTTGATTGGAGTGATTTGTTAGTAGCATTAATCCATTGTAAAATTGTGTTCCATACTACTGTCATTAGAACAATTTTGTACTTGTCCATTTTTTTTTGAAGTGACTTCGCTTCTATCACAGTGGTTTTTTTTCTTTTGAATTGCAAATTTCACTGAACACTTCTTTTATGTTACTGTAACCAAGTTTCACAGCCAATACAGCATCTGCCCTTGCTGACCATCTTGTAACTAAAATCCTTTTAATTGAGACGGAATGTTCACTTAAATCTAATCTTCTGTTCAAATTTTTCCAGGGGCTGGTAGATGATGAAAAAAATGTAAATAAATTTCGTACAAACATAAAATAGTGAATTGCAAAACCACATTCTTCTGCAGCGGAATTTTCAATTAAATTTAGAGAATTAGTACATGGAACAAAAACTGCATTTGGGCTTTCTTTTATACATGCTTGTAAACCTGAGTATTTTGCTGACATTGGCAGCGTTATCAAATGATTGTCCTCGACAGTACTTAATATCTAATCTGTATTTTATTAATGTTTGCAATACTTCTTGTTCTAAATATGATGACGTATGTTTGGATTTGATCTCGTGAATTATTTCAGCTCTAACTTGGTTACTAATAAGACAAACAAATTCAACACAAGTACTATGGGACAAATAGTTCACCTTTCCTCGTCCTTGATTTCCATATTTCTGTAAATACAACTTTAAAAACTCATCATATTCACTTAGAGATTGTACGCAAGTTAAGTAATTTCCTTTGCTGCTGAAAATTTTACTTTCATGGTGACCCTAAACCCTAATCCTAGACTGCATGGTAGTTTTATTGTAGATACAATATGTTTCAATACTTGTCTCCAATAATATACTCCTTTTTCTTCTTGTTCCAATAGTTGGGTATCAATTCCATTTAACTTCGTTGATTTCTTACACATTGTACAGGGCGAGTCAACCATAGAGTAAAGTTCATTATCTCATTTGTTTCGAGAACTACGCAAAACCGTTAAATATAAAAGTTTTAGAGAATATTCAGGTGCATAGTTCAAAATAATTTTTGAGTATACAGGGTGGTTCAAAAAAGCGTGGCGAATATAACATACGTTTTTTTAATGGAACACCGTATTTTTAATTTTTGTTAATAATACGATATAGGTACCTAAACCTAGTAGTTTTTCTAATATTTCAATTTTTTTCAGAAAATAATCACTTTTTACTCTTAAAATTGACAGTGCCACCATTGTTTTTGAAGATGGAATACACATATTTGGTAGAAAGGTTCTAAGAGGATGGCAAATAAGATATACGTAAATAAATTTGAGTTAGAGGCTACAGTACAAGGCGTTCAAAATAAATGTATACATATCGACTATTTTAACTTAAAAAATTTCGACTTTTTTAAATGGCACACCCTGTATTTTATTATATTTTCTGATAGCTTTTATAAAACGCCCCAACTTTTATTGAGTATGTCATATACCTAGTTTTAGTAGTTTTTTTAATGTTTGCCCTTACTTTTATTAGACCTTCGACCATGAATAGCTAAGGGCATATCTATATAGACATGTCCTTAGCTCTGACCAGTGAAGCAAACATGAATTGAGCGCGTGACGTCACAATGTGGCAAGACTACAAGCCACAGCCAAGTCAACGTTCTTTTCTTTGATTGAGTTCATTTTTAATTGAATAAAAAAAAAATGAAATAGATAATTGAAATTATTTTTATTAAATGATTTCAGTATTATTCGGTTTGATGAATTTATTTTTTCTAATAGAAAAATGAATAAATGAAAACTGTGTAATATATTTTTACAAAATTTCAGCTCCTAGCCATTACATTTTTTATATTTACATCCATAGTATTAAAAAACCAGACTATACGTACTTTAGAAATAAATTCTCTTTTCTCATGTATTAAGAATAAATAAAGCTAAGAAAAAAATGAGAAAGAAGTGAAAAAATGTTTACATAATGAAAAACGGGTGAATTCTTTAATAAGAGTTTAAATTAGTTATTAATATGATTGAGTACCTGTAAACTAGCTTAGAGCTTCTTAAAATGGGTAAATAAAACACATAATCTACAAGTAATTATTTCACATCTTAACTAAATAAACCCTACAGAATCGTACATAAATTTGCACTTAACTATGAAAAGATATTCCACTTCCTTTTTTTCTTTCCCTACACTTATATGCCACACACGTATGAACCATTTTAATAAATAAATGTCTATTTTTTAATTAAAAATAAATAAATATTAAACAAATACACACCAAACAAGTAAAACCGCAGCGACAGGTAATTTTTGCCACATTGTGACGTCATCTGACAGTTCTGTTTGCTTCACTTGGCTACAGGGGAAAGGTTGGTAGGGGCGGGTCTATTGTAATACATGGTCTAAGTATTACACTAATGGAACTAAGGCTATAAAATAAGTAGGACATGACAAAACAAAAATGTATGACATTTTCAAATTTTGACGTATCATTTAGACAAGTAAAAATAGTTTAATTTGTTGTTGTAAGTGACGTATAAAAATAAAACAGTTATGGATTTTCCTACAAATGAATTAATTGACATGATTTATATACTGGGCGAGGCGGAAAAAAATTGTCTTCTGGCAGTAAGGCTTTACGGAGCGACGCATACCATCCAGACTGTCTTTTCAATGCTTAATGGAACGGTTTGATGCTAGTGGTAGCGTTGGATATGAGAAACGGAATGTGATAAACCGAAATGCTACCAATGAGGAAAAAGAAATGGAGATTTTACTTCATATTGAAAATAATCCACAGGTCAGTAGCCGTCAATTAGCTAACTTGTATGATATATCCCAATCTACCCCTAACCACATCACAAGAAAATACAAATATCATCCCTACCATATGGAACTACACCAAGAACTTCTAGATCGTGACTTTCCACAACGTGTAAACCTTTGTACCATCATAAATGAAGCTGTAGAGGCCCATCCGAATGTTTTCTCCAAAATAATGTTTTCCGATGAAGCTACTTTTCGCAGCAATGGAGCAATTAACCGACATAATATGCACTATTATTCGACAGTTAATGCATTCTGGGCCCAGGAGGTTCAAAATCAAAACCATTGGTCACTTAATGTATGGTGTGGAATCAAAAATCTTCAAGTTATGGGCCCTTAGTTTTTCCGCGAACCATTTAACTTTTTGCAAAATGAATTACCACAGATTCTTGAAGAAGTTGATAACATTGAAAGGCAAGACGGAGCTCCTGCTCATTACTAGCAGGAGGAAGTTTTTTTTAAACAATCGTTACCCACAAAAATGGATCGGTAGGGATGGATTCATTGGGTGGCCTCCTCGATCATGTGATTTAACACATTTAGATTTTTTTTTGTGTACATTAAAGATCGTGTTTATGTGAATTCCCAGTTCGACAGTTAATACATTCTGGGCCCGGGAGGTTCAAAATCAAAGCATTGGTCACTTAATGTATGGTGTGGAATCAAAAATCTTCAAGTTATGGGTCCTTAGTTTTTCCGCGAACCATTTAACTTTTTGCAAAATGAATTGCCACAGATTCTTGAAGAAGTTGATAACATTGAAAGGGAAGACAGAGCTCCTGCTCATTACTAGCAGGAGGAAGTTTTTTTTAAACAATCGTTACCCACAAAAATGGATCGGTAGGGATGGATTCATTGGGTGGCCTCCTCGATCATGTGATTTAACACATTTAGATTTTTTTTGTGTACATTAAAGATCGTGTTTATGTGAATTCCCAGTTCGACAGTTAATACATTCTGGGCCCGGGAGGTTCAAAATCAAAACCATTGGTCACTTAATGTATGGTGTGGAATCAAAAATCTTCAAGTTATGGGTCCTTAGTTTTTCCGCGAACCATTTAACTTTTTGCAAAATGAATTACCACAGCTTCTTGAAGAAGTTGATAACATTGAAAGGGAAGACGGAGCTCCTGCTCATTACTATCAGGAGGAAGTTTTTTTTTTAAACAATCGTTACCCACAAAAATGGATCGGTAGGGATGGATTCATTGGATGGCCTCCACGATCATGTGATTTAACACCTTTAGATTTTTTTTGTGTACATTAAAGATCGTGTTTATGTGAATTCCCAGTTCGACAGTTAATACATTCTGGGCCCGGGAGGTTCAAAATCAAAACCATTGGTCACTTAATGTATGGTGAGGAATCAAAAATCCTCAAGTTATGGGTTCTTAGTTTTTCCGCGAACCATATAACTTTTTGCAAAATGAATTACCACAGCTTCTTGAAGAAGTTGATAACATTGAAAGGGAAGACGGAGCTCCTGCTCATTACTATCAGGAGGAAGTTTTTTTTTTAAACAATCGTTACCCACAAAAATGGATCGGTAGGGATGGATTCATTGGGTGGCCTCCTCGATCATGTGATTTAACACCTTTAGATTTTTTTTGTGTACATTAAAGATCATGTTTATGTGAATTCCCCTACAACACCAGAAGATATGGAAAATAAGATACGAGATACCTGCAGGACAATAATGCCCTTTACGCTAAGGAGTGTGCAAGAAAATATAGTAAAAAGACTAAACATGTGTATCCTAGTTATAATAATTAAAAAAAAGCTAGTTGGTAGGAAAATTATTTTTTTTTTTTTGAATGGCTTCGACTACCAGGGTCTTTTCGTCATACAAGTTATGCATCTTATACTAACAGAAAATTGCGCTATTCAACTCCCACTATCCCACTGTATACATGTAAATTCCTTTCAGAAACTGTAACACGTTCCTCAAATTTGCTATATCGTTTATTTATTATTGTTTACGTTGGTTTGCAAAACGTGCACACTCGCATATTACATGTTCCACAGAGAGATTGACGTTACATATATTGCAGTGCGGTCTAGGATCACCCTTCAATAGATATTCATGCGTCAATTTAGTGTGTCCTATCCTGAGTCTTATGTATTTTTATCCGCTCCTCTCTGTGGAAGACATTTAAATGAATTTTTCCTGTTACAGATTCTTTAATATTTGTAAGGTAGGTATTTTCCGTCAGCCATTTGTCCAGCCGTGTCTCAATGTTCTTATTTTTCAGATGGTATTGTATGTCAGACGACTTGACTCGTAACTCGGTAATGTGCAGAATCGTGACTGCTTGTTTTGCTGCACTATCTGCAATTTTATTTCCAGGTCTAATTTCATGAGCATTTAGATTGACTAAACATGCCCGACACAATTTGACCAGAGGATCGGTAGTTTTAATATACATTATAACATTTATAGCGTTAAACGAATCGCTTATGATTAAATAGTTATTTTTTGTATGTGCCATGGGGATGTACTGCAGTGCCTTCCATATTGCATACTGTTCGGCTGTGCATGCTGAGGCTTTCTTGTTCAGGTTCCACGAGTGTTCGTCGGCATCTACTACAATGGCCGATCCTACCCCCAGTTCACACTTGGAGCCATCTGTGCAAATGAGTATTCTGTTTGTGTAGCTTTCAAGAAAATTTTCGAACGAACGTAAGTATTCATCGTTTGTTGTTATTGTTCTGTTTAATTTTTTTATGTCTAACCTTACTTCAACCTCAGGTATCATCCAAGGAGCATGTTCCGGCTGACTTTGTTAAAATGGCGTAGTTATTGATTCGTCCAGTTCTTCTAGTAGCTCCACCGAGCTGGCAGCGTAGTGGTGACACGACCTGCTTAGCATTCGAGAGGTAATGGGTTCGATTCCCGTTACCGTTTACCTTGTATGAGGTTTTTTCAGGGGGTTTTCCTCATACACATGTAGCGGCATGGTCACTGCGTATATGCACACCATGTGCGGCTGCTTAGGCGAATACTGGGGTAGTATTTTCCCCCTCCGAATCCTAACTCCCTTCCCTACGATCCTATCCTACCACACCCATCCTTAATCCCGCCATACATATATACGTAATATATGTATGCTGGGAATCCATGATTGTGGCTGAAGGAGCTCGGAAAGCTCGAGGAGCCCGCCCTCCCCCTTGGAGAGGGAATGAAACACGTGGCCTTTTTCCTTTCTAGTAGCTCCTGGAATCTTACACCAAGCGGCCTTGTTATAGTTGCCCTTGCAGAATAATCATTTCCACGGGAAAGAGAAATTCATTATTCGGGTGAGTGGATTTGGATTTAATCTTTGTCATATAATTTATCATTAGGTATTGCAGTGGCTTCCATATTGCATACTGTTCGGCTGTGCATGCTGAGGCTTTCTTGTTCAGGTTCCAAGAGTGTTCGTCGGCATCTACTACAATGGCCGATCCGACCCCCAGTTCACAATTGGAGCCATCTGTGCAAATGAGTATTCTGTTTGGGTAGCTTTCAAGAATATTTTCGAACGAACGTAAGTATTCATCATTTGTTGTTATTGCTCTGTTTAATTTTTATGTCTAACCTTACTTCAACCTCAGGTATCATCCAAGGAGCATGTTCCGGCTGACTAGTTCTTCTAGTAGCTCCACCGAGCTGGTAGCGTAGTGGTGACACGACCTGCTTAGCATTCGGGAGGTAATGGGTTCGATTCCCGTTACCGTCTACCTTGTATGAGGTTTTTTCAGGGAGTTTTCCTCATACACATGTAGCGGCATGGTCACTACGTATATGCACACCATGTGCGGCTGCTTAGGCGAATGCTGGGGTGGTATTTTCCCCCTCCGAACCCTAACTCTGTTGCTTTCGATCCTATCCTGACCATACCCATCCTTAATCCCACCATGCATATATACGTAATGTATAAATGTATGCTGGGAATCCATGATTGTGGCTGAAGGAACTCGGAAAGCTCGAGCAGCCCGCCCTCTCCCTTGGGGAGGGAATGAAATACGTGGCTTTTTTCCTTTCTAGTAGCTCCTGGAATCTTACACCAAGCGGCCTTGTTATAGTTGCCCTTGCAAAATAATCATTTCCATGGGAAAGAGAAATTCATTATTTGGGTGAGTGGACTGGGATTTAATCTTTATCATATAATTTATCATTAGGTATTTTCTTCTAATGTCTAAAGGGGGATGGCCTGATTTATAGGTACAACAAAAAAATTGTTTTCATCTTTATTGGGAAGGCAGCACATTTTGCATATGATAGGGTACTTTGTTAATGAAATTGTAGAAATGTTATTTTCAAAATGTCCAATAAATAAATAAAATGATTCATATATTTCTGTATTGGTTTTCGAAAAGAAACGTGAATTATAATAACTTGTCTTTCAATGACAATATTCCCATCCTGTTTAAAAAAAAATATCACCTTAATAACCCGTTTAATGCTCAACATTACACAATTATCACTTTATCGATTGGTTTGAATTTGAAAATTGTAAAATGAAGCTGTCATAAATTTGTTTCCTCCAATAGAATGTCAGTGTTGGTACTCCATTCAATTTCATTGTTCTATTTTCACATCTAGAATTATTCAAACATATTTGTTTAAGTTCACTCATTCTATTGCTGCATTGGACGGTTGAAGCTGCGCAATTTACTTTTTATTACTTTCATAAATATAGGTAGCAACTATTTTCATCTAAAGGGCCAAGGTATTTGGCATCTTTCGCTAAATGCAAAAGTCCATGAACATTGTAGGTATCATTTTGTTTATCATACAGCCTAATAAAATGTTTTTTATAAAATATACCAGAAGAGAATGGGCATATTTGTTATATTTATTATAATCTAATAGGGATGTTAGTATTCGAATTGCCAGGCTTAAAGACATAAAATGCTCAAATGTTTCTTCAGGCAAAACTTTTTTTAGCACTAGGTCCTGTGTAACGCAATAAAACTCTACATTCTGATGCCTTAAAAAAATGAATATATTTGAAACTTCTTGGTTTTCGTTGAAAGCCAATGGGAGTATGTGAGTAACATTTTTCGATGTTTTATATTAATTTAATATTAGTCACGTTGCTTTTGTATGTGTGAATCCTTGCGATATTGCAGGCTCACATTTCATTAATACAAGTAATTTGATTGTTATCTCATTAAAATTTAGAATTTACATCAGTTCTACATACATAAAGACAAAATTTACATCGATTGGGGGTTCTATCTCTACAGCTCAGTTGGTTAGAGCGCTACTCTAGCAAAGTAGATGTCATAGGTTCATAGCCTACTTGAGGAAAACTTTTTATTTATGTATTTAATAAAATTAATAACAATTTTTAAATTTATTATTTACTTATTGAATAATCTATACCGTCCATTATAACTTTACCTGTAATTGTTTTACGTCGACATTGTTTTACGTCGACGAGTTTGATATCCTATGGATGTATCAGTTCGCACTTTTGTCCAACGACTAGAGGTTTTATTTTTAGTTTTTTGGCATATGATAAAATTTCAAATTAAAAAATATATTGGTAATTTGTAAACTACGTAAAATTAAATAGCAATATATTACGAGCGAGACCTTATAATAACAAAACGGTTGGCAGACAAGTGGTTAAAGTCACTAAGTGCACAACTACATCTGCGGTAGTACATTGTACATTGACGTATACATAACTAATAGAATACGCAAGTTATTAACTAGGGTAAATGCTTAATACAGGTAACAGCAAGTAAAATTTACTATATAATGTTAATTTCGATACAGCGAAAGTATAATCAGTCTGTATTGTTGTGATAGCGATTCGATAAATAGAACTTTATTCAATCTAAATCCAAAATGTATTGTAGTGATACAGAATCGATAAATTCTACCTTTAATCTATCTAAACCCGGAATGTATTTAAACCCGTATTGTCGCTGTACCAAAAGAATATAGGCTATCTTTATCATGTAAAGATTTCCATATAGATCCGATACAGTTTGGTTATACAAGTATGTGGCGAAGTTGTGTAATGCAGCTGGTAGATGACTACCGAACAGGTGGAATTTTCATTACGTTGAATTTCTTTAGATTATGTACTCTTTGCAATAATAACGTTTTCTGAGCATATCTATCATAAAATAATATAACGCTTATTGCATTTCTTGTTAAAACTCACATTTCACAAAAACAATAAAAATCAAGTAACACTATATTATAACGAAGTAGATCTAGAACCTTCACATACTTACCTTTTTTTAAGTCTAAAAATATAATAATATAAAGCTATAACGTACACTTGAATTAAGCACAAAAGAGTTTGTAATAAAATCAAAGTACAAAAGTAAAATAAAAAAGTACCTGTGTTAAAGAATCTTTTTGACCCATAAGTGTGAGCAATTTAGTTTTTAACTGTGAATCTAATCTAGCTATCATAAGTTCGACGGCATTACGAATTTCTCTAACACGATCATCTTTCGCAGATCGCACAGATTCAACGTTACGTTCCTAAAAGTACACATTACCTTCAATCAAAAACGGCTACATTACATACCACCTCTTGTACAATACTAATAAGTTCCATTAAACGTCGTCTTAATTGAGCAACCTCATCTTTAATTTGTGTAACATGCTGTTCGTAAACTTCTTCTAATGGTTTAAAAGTGTGACCAGAGTGGGTACCACCCCACAACGCGCATTGATGGCAAATACAGCAACGACAAGTCCAGCAATACACTGATAACTTTTCCATATGTGTTGAACACCTAATCGTAATTCATAAATATTATAAAGTATAAGGAAAAACATACTTGTCTCGATCGTTATCTTCACAACGTGTTCCATTAACAGCTTGTAGAGAATCAAGCTGTTGTGTTACTTCTTCAACCCATCGGCAATTGACAAGTTCGTGTAAGTGTAGAGATGCTCGACAGTGGGGGCACTGCGATCTTTGCTCTGTTAACCATCGCCTTATACAAACATAACAACATAATTTCGAACAATGCGGGCATAGATGAGCATCCCTTAATTTTTCCATACAAATAAAGCAGCGAAATACTTCAGCCAATGTCTGTAAAACGAAGTGATTTTAGTTGATAAAGAAAAGGAAACTTTCTACAGATTCAGACGCGTTGAAATTCCAGTTGTCCATTTTATATAATTACATTAAATTTTGATTACTTTTGACATCTTTATCTTGAATAGCAAAAACAAAATCATTTTAAAAAAAAGTAGGTAAATGTCACAGATTATTAAATTAAGTTCAGGAGTTCATTGGAACAAAATTCAATTACAAACCTCCACTGTACGTTCATCCTGTTTACTTCCTGATTTATTTCTTGTACCCATTGTCTCAAAAAGAATTTTTTTCTAAAGTGATTCCAGATGTAAGTATTTTTAAGGGTTGTCTATAAGCGTTGTTGTCCAATTGATCATTGTCAACCTACTAAACAAAGGGATATGGTCATTTTATAATTAAATTCGCAGCTTACAGTCAATAACCCCAAAACACATCCAAAACAAGGACTGTGGACTTGACCACTTTAAAGGATTAAAGGCAATGGCCAGAAATGTCAAAATTCGAAAATTCTTCGTTTTTTATTGGTCGTCCTTGATACCGACATAAAATCACACTACACAAGTGTCGTCATTAGGTGCAAGGTTGCCAGACTGCACAAAATGAAATATGGCATTCTTACTTATTTATTAATTAATTGAAGACACAAGTTCATAAAGGGCCTAAGTAACATTTTTTTAAAAATTACTTTTTTCTGCATTTTGGTTTTTTTTTGACCGTAGAATTTTATTATTATAAGTTAAATGAAGATATTTTACTTAATAAAAAAGTTAGGGGTGGATAAAGTGTCTATTTACCATAAAAATTGTTATGAGTGCATGGCTAGAACATTTGTAACATAGACCCTTTATGACACAGATTTGTAGTGCATAAAGGCGCTTACCAATTGTGTAACAATAGACCCTTTATGCACTTGATTTATATAAGGCGGTTTATGTTTCAAATTTGTCACATAGACCCTTAAAGTGAGGTTAAGAAATTTGTTATTTTGCAATGATTATTAAGTACGCTACTTAGATTTTTTAAACTATTAACGTGCTGCGATGTCTGCAACAGTAGATACCTAGTGCATTTATGACAAGAAGCATTTATAGGTAAGCGAAATAACGCAATATTTACTTTCAGTTTTTAACAATTAGACCCTTTAATACTTTAAATGTGAGGTTAAGTGATTTGTTATTTTGCAATAATTGATAACAAGCCGTACTTCAACATCCTTTTTAAACTATTAACAGTGCTTTTAAGACCGATGTCTAAAAGAGCAAGTTTTCAAAGATGGCTCTTAGTGCTTTTTAAGGATCGCTTAAGATAGCTGTAAAAGGCGTTAAGCGAAAATATTGCATATGAATTTTGAAAATTGCTGTTTTAAAATTAGCCTTTAATACTTTTAAACAAAATAGAAGAGTTGACTGGTACCTATTTTTAAGATATAGAATCCAATTTAAAAACAGCCTGTATGTCAAGCATCGACGATTAGAGCTTTAACAAGCGGAGTATATAAGATGCCGGATTTATAGAATGTCTAGCAATTTTCAAAGAACACCTGACGCAAACTTAGTAACCGGATGATATAACTGCCGATGCTAGATTCATCGAATATCAAGGGCCGTAAAAGGCCTAACAGCAGATAAGCTATTGGAGGATATAACTGCAACATTTTTAACATTCGCTGCCGAGCTAAAATTTGAAATCTGACCGCACAGGCCTTAATAAGTTTTAAACAATGTGGTATATTTTGAAGAGCATTCCCGATATCTGGTTTTACTCCATACTTGATAGTTTTTGATATTTTTTTATGATTATCTCAATTGTAAAACACCCTGATACACTGTAGCCGACGAAGAGTAATAACTTTCTAGGCCGAGTGTATCATTTATGATACGGACTAGTATAGAATGTGTTCTTTGAACGTCAGATTGAACGAGCTGCGATGTCAAACTAGTTTTAACTTTGACTGGTATCAGACTGCCTAATGCTATTTCATCTAGAATAATCAAGGGCGTCAAGGGAAGCTTACGCTCTATCGCAGATCAATGCAGAAATGGTAGGATATAACTGCAACATGTTGTTACAGAGACAGAGGCTTTCAAGTGTTAGCCGATCTATAAAATATCAAAATCTGACGCACAGGCCATTAGAGACTATAGTGATAAAGTACCAAATGTGGTATATTCCTATGAAAGACAGTCGATATCTGGTTTTAATGCATGAAACAAGGGAATACCCTGATACGTTTGATATTTTGAGTTATTGATTATTTTCTGGATGATTCAGATGGATCCACACTTACCAGGAAGAGTCAGATAACATATGATAGTGACAGTGATGATTCTATGGTCCGAGTGTATCGATTTCAAAACTACAACCGAAAAGAATATATGGGTTATTAGCCGATCTCCATCACTTGACGAGCTGCGATGTCTTCTAGTTTTAACTTTCTGCACTGGTTCAGAGCCTAATCTATCATGGCCACCAGCCGTTCTCCATCACCCCAAACAAATACCAATATAGCCAGTCAGTCGCCCTAACCAGAAAATATGTTTGACAATATTGTATGGACCGATCCCATTGGAAACCAAAAGATATTTCAGTTCACTGGATCAAGTGGAATGGATCCCAACACTAGTGGGATTTTGGCAGACCCGATAGACTACTTTCTTCTGTTTTTGCCTCCTCAATGCAACACAAGTTTTAGAAAAAAGTGACGCTGGTCCCAATTCACGTTTACACGACTGGACACCAACAGATTGTCAGGAAATAACCAAATTCATCGGCTTACTAGGATGGATGGGTCTGGTCAAATTGGCTGATTATTGGCGTCGAACCGAGTAATATGCATTCCCACTTCCAAAAAATACTATGTCGCGAAATAGATTTGAATTGTTGCGCAGACTATGGCACTTCGCAAATAATGATGAGGCCCAACAACACAATCGTCTGAATAAAATAGAGAATATTCTTCAGATGTTTATAAATAGTTTCCAAAGCACATACACACCAGCGCAAAAAATATGTATTGACGAAACTATGATACCTTGGAGAGGGAGGTTAAGTGCCTGGCAGTATATACCCTCTAAAAGACATCGATATGAGATAAAAATATATAAGTTATGTACCAATAAGGGCTACACCTGGAACTTGTCAGTTTATGTTTGCAACGATAAAGCAAAATACCCTGATGTGTCGGCTTCTCAGAACGTAGTGATAAAATTGATTCAGGATCTTCTTGATCATGGTAGAACACTGTACATCGACAACTTTTATACAAGTGTACCTTTGGCTCGTAAACTGCTCTCTCATAGCACACACACACTCTCCGCCAAAACAGAAAGTATATTCCTCAAGAAATAAAATCTGCACGATTGCGAAAAGGTGAAATTATCGGTAAAGAATCCAATGATGGAATCACCATACTAAAATGGAAGGATAAAAGAAATGTGATGATGCTGACAACTACTCACCTTGGCACTGATACCCACATTGTTAGATCAAATATTGGAAGAGAAACTGTGAAACCCGTATGCGTTTTAGACTATGATACAGGAAAATCGTCGGTTGATGTAAGCGACCAATTATCGTCTTATAACACTTCTCTACGTAAATGGTATAGAAAACTAATGATCCAGTCTTGTAAATACTCACTTTCTCTATTGCGAAAATTCGTTACATTCTACAAAATTGACAATAACGCAGTTTAGGGAGAGTGTTATACAATCTCTTCTCAATTCTAATCTAGGAGTTGAAGTAGAAGCCAAGAGAAAATTCATCATCTAATTCAACATGGTCAAAATAAAAGGGGTCGATGCAACGAATGCTATAAAAAATTTGGGAAGAATGGTAAGGTAGTAGACGGCAAAAAAAGGCTCGCTGCACAGGTAAAAACCGTCTGCGATCAGTGTGAGGGTAATCTATTTTTTTGCAGAGAATGTTTTAATGGCTGCCATTAATTTTTAATTTTAGTGTTTTGTAACTTTAGTTTTTATTTTTGCATTGATATAAGCACTTTTTTTTATATTTATATAAATAAATACATTACTTCAAGGCTCTGTATATTTTATTCCATGCCCACACATTGGTCCTCATAACACCTTTCCAGGCCACAACTTTAAGTTGCTCTTTATAGTGCCAGGCCACAGAAACCCTAAGCTAATGTATTTCTTATGGGCGGCGTATTCTAATGAATACACCACTGTTTAGAACAAATAATAGTTGGTGTATCAATTAGAATACACCCGGCCTGTGGTAAGCACTACTCAGTGTATCCTAAACGATACACACGACAGCGAACGTGTTACATCGTGAACAGACACCTTGCAATGATGCAGAAAAGCAACAATATTATTGTTTATCCGGTAAGCAAATATTGACATCTTAAAAAAGCTACCTAATACATGCATTATTTTTCTACTTTGTTTCAGATTCTTCCAGTAACGAAAATGATCCGTTTTCGCCAGATAATTAGTCAGATGAATATTGCCCTTCTGACGATTCTGTTTCGGATGATTTCTCAGATGATCCCGATTTTAAAATGAAGTCTGGTAATTCTGATGGGTCAACCGAGACACACATTACTGCGGAGGACATATTTCTGCCTGAAACAACATCTGAGTCAAGGTCAACTACAACTCCTGATGCAAATACTTTAGTTGTAATCAAGAAAAAAGAATTTAACTTGCCGGAAAAAAAATAAAAAAAGAGGCGTCGTCGTCCAGAAACATGGAAGAGAAACCTATTTGCATCAGCCAGGCAACAACGAAAATCTTATATTTCCCAAAAAAGTAAAAAAGAGGTACCCGAAAAAACTCCGGAGTTAGGATTACTATGTAAAAGCACATGTAGGAAAAAATGCAGCGATAAGTTCACTGAAAATGAAAGACAAGTAATTTTCAGTAGATTTTATAAATTGGACCAAAACGCTAAAAACTCACTTTTATTCAAATCAATTCATGTTGAAACCGTTAAGAGGTCGCGAAAAAATCGTGTGAATGGAAAGTCTTCTTCATTCTCGTACAGAGTGACATGCAATAAAAATATCGTCACTGTCTACAAAACAGCCTTTCAACGGCTCTACCAAATTTCCCACAAAAATATACAACTGTTGCAAAAACAGTTAAACGCTGGATTAACGGCTCCATCTCCAGATAAAAGAGGTCGACATGAATCAAGAGGAAATAGAATACCCAATGAAGTTGTTAATGTTATTAAAGAACATATACGTTCCTTTCCAGCTGAACAGTCTCACTATTCGCGAAATAAAAATCCAAACAAAATGTATTTATCTCCACTTCTAAATATGTCCAAAATGTAAGAAATTGGAAGCTCACTACATACCTTCGTACAAATTCTAAGCGCCGAAAAAAAGTAGGCCATTTGGTTATTTGGCCAGATTCTTGTTCTGGCCAGAACAAAAGTTTTAACCTAATTTGCTTGTACCAGTACTTGGTCCTAAAAAACTATGTAAATATTATAGATCATAAGTTTCTCGAAGTAGGACATTCCTTCCTGGATTCAGAATACAGAAATATAATAAAATCGGCAAGTAAAAAAAATAGCGTGGTCATTAACATGGCAGATCATTTTAAAGATCTAAGTGAAATTCCTATTAAATTGCATCTCTTCAATAGAAAAAAAACCACATTGAACGAAAAAGTTTCAATAAGAGACCACATTAAATGGATCCGCGTTGAAAAATACGACGAATTCTTATATAAAGACTGCCTGGATCCACATACGCCATTCTTACAGGTAGATCTTATGAAGTACAAAAGTGACCCAATCAATAGCAATGACTAGGGGAGACCGGGGCACAATGAAACATGGAGCACATTGAAATTTATAAATAGGCTGGCGCCACCTCTTACACAATATACAAAGTTTATGATACATGTGATTGTTTGTGATCCAAAAGTATTTTTTTAGTTCTGTAGTAAATTTGTTGTATGTGCTGCTCTTACTAGACAATTTAAATATTTTAGTGTTTAATCTACAGTTGGAGGAAGTAGTGCTCGGTTGGTAAGTTTAAAATGTTGATATAATTTGTATAAACATTTTTTAACCTAGAAAAATGTATAATTGACAGTTGGGGTACAATAATACACGTGGGTACGGGGCACAATGAAACGTGTGTCATTGTGCCCTAACCTGTTTTATTGTGCCTCAAACTGAAAATGAATTTTATGCAGGAATCATGGTGCGAAACAAAATTCGGAAAACTAAAAAAGGAAACTTTTCTGAGGACTCTATGCGAGCCGCCGTTAATTTGGTTAATCAAGGGATGAGTTTAAGGAAGGCAGCTGAACAAACTGTTTTAAACTTTTCAACTGTATTTCGGTGAGTTTTTATGTTGAGTTAAAAATTATTTATCGAAAATTTTGTATTGTTGTCTAAAAATCATTGTTGTGATGACTTGAATGTTTTCATTTCAGGTAGGCTAGGAAAAAACCCAAGCACAGGAAAATGAAGAGATCCGAATGAAACCTAATTACCAGGTAAGACAAATTTTTGCCAAAGAGCAAGAGCAGAACTTATCGGAGTACATCGTAACTTGTGCTCGTATGTTTTATGGATTGACAACATTCGAAATTAGGAAAGTTGCTTATCAGATGTCGCAAGTCAATTCCATTAATTGTCCAGAAAAATAGTCAAATGAAGAAATGGATGGTGTTCAATGGCTGTACGGATTCATGAGGAGACATCCAATGCTTAGTGTTCGGACTCCGGAAGGATGTAGTTTGTCAAGAGCGACAATGTTAACATATTTTTTGACAATCCGGACAAAATTTATAACAGTAACCCTATGTTTGCTGATGGAACAAGAGTATACAATCTTGATGAGACCGCAACTACAACGGTTCAAAAACCTCCAAAAGTTGTGGCAGAAAGGGGAATCAAACAAGTGAATAAATGCACTAGCTCTGAGAGGGGTGTACTTGTCACAACTTGCTGTATTGTGAATGCTGCTGGAAATACTATTCCGCTTGTAATGATACTTCCTACAGTGCATTTTAAAAATCACATGATTTCCGGTGCACCTGGTACTCTAGGTCTAGCTAATCCATCCGGATGGATGAATAAGGAACTTTTCGTTGAAGTTATTCGACACTTCATAAAACATACTCAGAGCTCTAAAACTCATCCAACACTTCTGCTGTTGGACAACCACGAGAGCCATCTTTATATTAAGGCATTGGATTTAGCAAAAGATAATGGGGTGACAATTCTTACGTTTCCTCCGCATTCAACTAATAAGATGCAACGTCGTGATGTCGGCGTTTACAAACCGTTTAAAACATATTATAATATGGCAATTGACAGCTGGATGATGAAAAATTCCGGAAAAACGATCTCCATTTATGAAATTGCAGAATGTGTAAATTATGCTCATCAAAGAGCTATGACTCCTGCGACAATCATAGCATCATTTAAAAAGACTGGCATTTTTCCGTTCGATAAAAACGTTTTTAGTGATATCGATTTGATGTCTAGTTCTGCGACGAATCGACCTGATCCTACATTAAAATAAGATTCCATTGATGATGGGTCAAATCCAATAGCTTCTACATCTAGCTCTGCAACATCTTCAAATATAAACACTTCTATATTTAGTTCTGCAACACTTTCATTTCTAAGTCCTGCAGAATTCATAGGTTTTCCTAAAGCCAAGGACAGAAAACCGGATAGATCTGGTCGCAGGAAAGGCAAAAGCATAATAGCTACTTCTACTCCTGAAAAAGATGCCATAGCGGAAAGAGAAAACATAAAAGTCAATCGAACAAAAAAGCAGATGGTTACTAAAAAGATTATTATAGTTGAATCGTCCGAAGAATCATCTGAAGGGGAAATAGAATTTGAAATCTGAGCCAACCAAAGGTGACTACGTGCCTGGTACCTTTTCATATTTTACATAATATTAAAATTTTACATAAATATATTCATTATGCATTTTTTCATTTCATTGTGCCCCGGTCTCCCTTACACATTGATTCCAATTCCAAATAAGGAAAACCAGCTATCAGAAGAAAAAATTAACAATTTGAAGCAACAAATACCCTACTTTGATGAAGCATATCGTCATTTTTATACTAGAATTTGGACTAAAGATACAGATGGTGAAATGAAGGCAAACAATAAAAAAAGGAAGTCTCTTTAAATATAGCGCAAGTTTAGTGTTAAGATAATGTATTGTTTTTGAATATTAACCTATGTTACGTTTTTGTATTTTTATAACCTAAATTTTTTTGGATTTTTTAATAATAAAAAAAAATCTTGTACCTAGCAAATGTTTATTCCATGTACACTTAGACCCTTTATGTACTTACAATAATAGGTACATCTTTTGTTCAATTTTCACTTGATGAAGGGGCTAAGTAAAGAAATTCATCGCGTAATCTTGGTACGTTAAATTGGCTGATACTCCAAAAAATAAGTCTAAATATAACCAATATATGCTCCAAATTTGGTTTTTCTATTTATTAAAAAAAGTTCCAAAGTAAAAAAGTTAAAGTCAATTATCTCAGAACTGTCAAAACGTTACATGGAAAGAAAAGTCATTTAGAGGTTGACTTAAGATGATCATTTATGTAAAAAAGAAATACTGGACATGGATGAATTTATAATGTCTAGTTTCACGATATTGTATTCATTAAATATGAATGAATGAATTACATATACATTATTATAACATTTTTAAAACATTTTTTATATTTCCCAGGTAACTTAATCCAAACATAAGGACGCTTAAATGCATAAAACAGGAACTAATTGATGGAAAAATAATAACTGTGAATATACCATAGAGCAAGGCATATTGTTTAGAATCCAGAATCTCTTCAACCTCTTATTATAAAGAATTACGTTCAACACATATGCGAATTGTTAAAATGAACATGCTTGCAAGAAATCATTGTTACTGGAAAGGTATAGATGCTGATATTGCAAACTTAGTCAAAAGTTGTCCTGAATGTTGCAGTATCAAGCAAGATCGTCCTAAAGCTCCAATGCACAAATAGAAAGCACCTAAGAAAAATTGGCAAAGAGTTCATTTAGATTATGCAGGTCCATCCCTAGGACATTATTTTATGATTTCAGTATATGCTAGGAATAAATGTCCAGAAATTCATATGATGAAAAATGCTCCCACATCTTTAACCACCATTCGCCATTTAAGAGAGATTTTAGTTGTCATGTTCTTCCTGAAATATTAGTTAGTGACAATGCATCTATTTTTAAATCGGATGAATTTACATCATTTTGTAATAGAAATGGGATATCCCAGAAATATATTGCTCCAGGATATCCTGCCACAAATGGCCAAGCAGAAAGATTTTGTCAGACGTTAAAAAATAAATTAAAATGCATGGATAAATGAACAAGGAGATTTACATGAAAAATTGTTTAGGTTCTTATATAGATACAGAGCTACTCCTTTAGAATGTGGAAAAACGCCTTCAGAGCTTATGTTTGGAAGACCTATAAGAACAAAATTAGATTTGATTCGTCCACATCAAACAAATGAATCACTACCAAAAAGAATTAATCAAAAGAAAGAAATAAAAAACAGAAGTGAAAACAACCAAAATTTAAAAAATTTTTGAAGTGAGAAAGCGAATTCAGTCAAGAAACCATATTGGTCATACACGTTGGAAGTTCGGAGTCACAAAAGAAAGGTTTGGAAAACTGCACTATCTTGTAGAGCTTGATGATGAATATGTCATTAAAAGGCATTTTAGTAAATCGAGACCTTGTTAAGTTGACAAAACAATGATAAATAATGAAGATAAAGTAATTCTTCAAAGTTTTCAAATAATATTCCAAAGTATAACAATTCAACAAATAAAAATTTAAAAGGAAGGTTCCTAATCCAAGAGACAAAGGTTTGTCCTTATTTAATTATGCGTCATCTATACAAAGTGGCAATAATATCATAGTTAATATTATACAAAAATAAAGCTGATGCGATACTTAATTGAGAAACAACTATAGAACCTCTAGGTTCAACTGTTTCAGGACCTTTAAGTAACGGTGGTACAGAATCTCTTAAAGAAATAATCAGAGATCCTGGAAACGAACCATTGTATATCAATAAAAATTTACAATCACCGACTACAACAGAACAATTTACAATGGAAAAATCTATCCAGGCACCGATAAGATCTTAACGACCGAGAAAACCTGAACAAAGAAGAATGGATTTATGAAAATTATCAAAGGGGCGAAACCACTGTTATGTATTTAAGACTCCTTATGTTTGGATTAAGTTACCTGGAAAATATAAATATAAGGTGTGGAACACTACACGAACTTCCGACCTATAAAATAGAAATTAAAAGAAATGAAATAATTTTAATAACATTTTTTTAGGATAATTATGCAACCCTTTAATAATAAGTTAATTACGAAAATGCGCAACATTGTAAAAACAGAAACAGTAATCTATGTCAAACAGACGTTTAAAACTTCATGTATGACAGAGGTTAATAAACACCTAGATGCTAATAAAATACTTATCTAAATGCTAACTTAAACTATTAAAAGAAATGAAATAATTTGAATTATAATTTTTTCAAGGTAACCATGCAACCTCTTTTATACGTACATAACGAAAACAGGCAACAATGTAAAAACAAAATAAATAATCTAGTGTGGAACACCAAACGACCATCCAACCTACAAAATCACAATTAAATGAAATGATATATTTTTAATTTCAATTTTTTTAGGTAACTATGCAACCACTTTTATACGTTCATAACGAAAACAGGCAACATTGTTAAAGCAAAAACAATAATCTATGTCAGAATGACGTTTAAAACTTCACATCAGATAGAGATTCAGAGTCATAAATACATGTAACGTAAAAAAAATTCCACAGCCGCCCGCTTCTATAAAAATGTGGATAATACAGCTTCAGCATTTTCAATAATATTTATTTAATTTTTACATTTGTTATGATTTACATTAAAAAATGTCATAAAGAAAATTTATCTAAAAAAAAATTTTCTTTAAAAAATACGTCTAAACTTTTTTTAATAAAATTAATCGTTGTTCAGATAATGAAAAAAACTTGAACTAGCACTCTAGACATTTTTATATTTTTGGAATATGCAGCTGGATACACACACACACACACACACACACACACACACACACACACACACACACACCACACACACACACACACACACACACACGCACGCACGCACGCACGCACGCACGCACGCACGCACGCACACACGCACACACGCATACACGCACGCACGCACGCACACACGCGTACAAGCGCACACACGCACACACGCACACACGCACACGCGCACACGCGCACACGCGCACACGCGCACACGCGCACACGTGTACATGCGGACGCGCGCACGCGCGCACGTACACGCACACGCACACGCACACGCACACGCACACGCACACGCACACGCACCGCACACGCACACGCACACGCACACGCACACGCACACTCACACGCACACGCAAACGCACACTCACCGGCACGCACCCGCACGCACCCGCGCACGCACACGCAAACGCACGCGCACGCGCACGCTTGCGCGCACGCGCACACGTATACGCACACGCACACGCACACGCACACGCACACGCACACGCACGCGCACGCGCACACGTACACGCACACCCACACGCACACGCACACGCCAAGAAATAATCCCTTGAAGTTTTGTCGCATGTTTACCTAACATCCGTATATATATATATATATATATATATATATATATATATATATATATATATATATATATATATATATATATATATATATATATATATATATATATACACACACACACTGGTGACCCATTAAGAATGGAAACACTCACGTACTAAAGTTGTTTATGGACGGTTTTGAACCGTATTTTTTTAGAAGATAGATCTCCAAAAGCTCTATCTTGATGCAAAATTTGAAGCCGAACATTTGATTTGAAAGGCCTACTACGTATTTTCTTTTAACTGAAAAGTAGCAAAAATTTGTTAGCGATTTTTTTATGAAAAATCTGATTACACCACTACGAGCCCCTCGAATGCATTTATACCAATTATTGCGAAAAAAAGTTTGTTCCTAAAAAAGTTATGACAAAATCGGCATCACCAGTGTTTGCCTTTGTTGGTGAACCTATTCCTTTATAAAAATCGAAGAGAACCCAAAGAGAAACAAAATTACAACTTAAACACTGGTGTAATTATTAATAAGAACCATAAAAACCTGTATACACAAAATAACCACCAACCACTCTAATAACTAACAATTACTCTAATCAATCGGTAGATAAGTTTGTCAATTTATTATTATTGCGTGGTTATTATGCCAAACCTTATAATATTAACGTTAAATAATATGAACACAATTTGGTAGGCTGTGAAAAACAAAAGTTCAGACAACAAATGTCAAACTTCACAAGTAGTGGCACATTGTAATATTTTTTGTGCACGGTTAAATAACTTCTCAAATTATAACTTTACAAGAAAAAATTGAAATAGTACGCCTTGCTGGAGAAAATGGTCGAACGGCAAGAGAAGTGTGTATAATTTTTAACAACATACATCCAGATAAACCTAATATTACGCATAGCACAGTTTCAAAAATAAACAATACTTTTATGGAATTTGGTGCTGCATTAAAATGCATTTTAAGAAGGGACAATTCTCATAATAGCCTCAGGAATACTAGTTTTGATTTAAATTTACCTAGAGGAAGTGCCCGACACTGCCAAAAAATGACATAAAGCCATGTAAACCTAAGCTTCTTCACACTCTGGAACTAGGCGATAATGAGAAATGAATGGAGATTTGTCTGTGGGCACAATACCTCAATTACCGAATTTTTTTTAAAAATATCTTATTCAGTGATGAAGCTACATTCACGACAAATGGAATTGTATCATCACAAAACGCGCAGTTTTGGACCTAAAACCCATAGTAGATAATTAATTGCCGACGACAATATAGCCATAAAGTTTGGTGTGGGATACTTAATGAGAGACTCATTGGTCCGTTCTTCTTTGAAGGGAGTATGAATGGCGAACAATTTCTATATTTCCTGCAGAACGAATTTTTTAATGCAGTCGATAATCTTCCATTACAAGAAAGAGTAAGTCTACATTTTTAGTCGGATGGTTGTTCAATACACAATGCGAGACACGTCAGGGAGGGCTTAACGAGAATTTCCCCAATCATTGGATAGGTCGACACAGTCCATTAAATCATTGACCACCCCGATCTCAGGACTTTAACCCACTTGATTTTTTTCTGTGGGGCTTTATTAAGTCCAAAGTTTATAAGACACGGCCAAATAACCGGGAGGTATTGTGCGCTAGGATAAGAGAAGCGTGTGAGGAGATTAACGCGCATCATTTACGAAATGTAAAAAATGTAAGAAAACGTTATGAAAGATGTATCGACATAAACGGAGGATTAGTGGAAGCTACAAAAATTTAAACTTAATAACGTGATTAGTATGAATCAATTTGACAAACTCCTTTTTCATTTTAAAAAATGTAATTTTCTAATCATATTTTTTTTGTCAACTGTTGTTTATTATTAGAGTAATTGTTGGTTACTACTAGAGTTCTTTTACGTATACAGGTTTTTATGGTTCTTATTAATAATTACACCAGTGTTTAAGTTGTTTAATTTTATTTCTCTTTGGGTTCTAATCGATTTTTATAAAAGAATAGGTTCACCAATAAAGGCAAACACTGGTGATGCTGATTTTGTCATAACTTTTTAGGAACAAACTTTTTTTCGCAAAAATTGGTACAAATGCATTCGTGGGGCTCCTAAATCCAGTGATGTAGTCAGATTTTTCATAAAAAAATCGCTAACAAAATTTTGCTGTTTTTCACTTAATGAAAAATTCGCAGTAGGCCTTTAAAATCAAAATTTAGGCTTCAAATTTTGCATCAAGACAGAGCTTTTGGAGATCTATCTTCTAAAAAAATCCGGTTCAAATCTGTCCATAAACAACTTTTGTAGGCGAGTGTTTCCATTCTTAATGGGTCACCGCGTTATATATATATATATATATATATATATATATATATATATATATATATATGTATATTGTAATGTTTATTAATTGTATTAAAATATAACTTATTCTATTTAATTGTGGATTATGGTTTGAATTGTAATTGTAATAATATTTTTATAAACAATAATATTTTATGCACCGTACTAGCTCTTTATCTCTTTTGGGGATAGGGTTCATTAGCTTTAACGCTTATTGTTGGCAAATAAAATAAAAATAACTTAATCTTTGAAACTATTATAATTGCGTTAAAATGTAAATGGGAAATCATGGGAAATTTTAATTCACACATGGAAATGTTTTTCGTCAAATAAATTATGATAATTGGTTTGTGTATGAAACAGACTTTAGTTGAATCTGCACAATAACGCATGCGTAGCGTCCTAACTGAATTAATTTAATGCAGCCTGTCAAAAATGTTAATAAATAATCTAAAATATGTGAGTTCAATTATGTTTTTGTTCAAAAAATAAAATTATAATGTTGATAATTACACCTGTTCATTTGACTTACAGATATTTATACCATGTTGTCGCACAAACATTTATACATAAACAATAAAAACATAAATACAGGAAATCAAACGAATAATCAAAGCAATAAATGGGTTATGATAATAAAATTTCACTCACATGTGTTACTGCATTTTTCAAAGGATGTTTTCATTTGGCTTGTTCCATATTAAAATATTGGACGTAGACTTCTTCCCATAAGTAGACGATGGTACTGCTTTGCTGTTTACAATGGTGCTGCATAAATTTCCATACTTCATCCAAATCTAATTTATTGATGAACGACTCTTCTTCGCGGTAAATGTGATGTAACGTAATACTGCTCATATATTTTTAAATAAGCACTTTATTTTAAATTGTTTGCTTAGATGTTGGTTTAAATGTTTACACAAATTTTCGAATTTCAATTTATATTTTATTTTCATATAAATTTTAAATAACTGCACTTTTAATTTAGATCCCGTTATGGAATTTAGTTTATTTAATACTCTGCGTCGCTTTCAAATAAATAAACATCAAATTCAAATAATTGAATAATTTTAGTAACAGGAAAAAAAAACACATCAACCGATATTTGAACACGAATACAAATCGAAACAATTTTATTATAATCGACAATTATATCGGTAACCTAACTTTTTAAATTTAGTTATAGTGTAAAACAGCTGTTTCTGAGGTCTCGACTCTACGTTGATCGCGTTTCAAATGCCGATAATATAAACGTAACTTATAACTTACATGTTAATACCAACACTATTAACACTTTGACTTGTTAGTCATAAAAAATTTCAAAAGCAAGAGTAACAAAAGTAAAAGCAAGAGCAGGAGAGCGAGAAATCAGGAGCAATTCCTTTTATACATTTCTCTTAGATACCAAATTTTCAATTTTTTCTGTACATTACACACAAAAGATCCAAGCATCTGATTGGTCTAAACAAAATTGTTAACTTATCTAAAATACAAATTATGCTATAACTTTTTAAAATAAGTCGGATTTACTTTTTGAAAACAGATGAGGAATCAGGGCAAAATTCCGCATAAAAAGATACCTCACAAGCCCTATTTTGCTTCGAAGCTCTGCATTTTGACAATTTATAATCTAATTTTATTTATATCTAAGAAATTCTATATTTTACACCTAAACTAATTACATATTCGGAATCTACACGAAAAACTGTATCAGAATACATTTACTTCAAACCATTTAACTTAATTTTAACAGAAATTCCTTTTTCATATTAGAATTTTAGGTAGTTAACCTAACTTTTCTAATTTTATGTTCATATTACTTGTACATTGTAAATTTCTTTATGAAATAGAGGGAAACCTTCTATTATGTGCTTTTAAAATTTATTTTAAGCTTAAATTATCCTAAAAAACTATAAATTTGCAAAATTCTTAAATATAATACTTAACCTAACTTTTTACTCATAACTTGCGTTTAAAACGTCTAAATCACTTGAAATGTTAATTTATGATGTTCTTATAACTGTCTTTAACAGCAATACTGTTTACTTTCTCTCTATAGTCTAAAACTTTGTCATAACAGAAATCCATATTGTTTAACACATTTATGTAAATTTTGTACACAAAATGTAATTTTATAGTAAATATCACATTGTAGAAATGTTGTTCATGTTCTACTCAATGTTTTTAACGCACTACCACTGCTCCTGCACTGTTTATACACTTTTTCTGTGAAATATAAATATACAGTGTTCGTATCATAACCATTTCTTAAAGTTTGTATAGTTCCTGCATTGTACTTATATCTATACATGTTCTACATACTAGTATCAACCTACTTCATGTGATTAATAACTGTAAAGTTTCTAAATTGCTTAAATAATTTGAATAAACTGTAAAATTACAGAAATATTTTCTACCTAACTAACCGTACCCACAAATATTCATTATTCTGACCTTCCTCGCATGCTACTGGTATAGCTCATTGCTTTTATGAATAAAACAAACTTGTGCAAATCCCATAAAGCCTGTTTTGTTAAATCAAACCCATATTTTCCCCCTCGTCTACTAATTTTCTTATTAAAACAAAATGTTTACATCCTCAAATCTATTTAAATTTGCTCACTATTGTTGTTAACTATAGCCCTGTATTAATCTTATTTCTAACCATCTCAATATATATGTTGAGAAGATTCAAATTACGTGCAAGTAGCTATGTAATTTGCATAGTGAAATTTTACTTTAGTTAGTACGAAATGGTACATTTCATTAAATAATTCTAGATAAGAATGATTAATAAACATTGAGATGTTTGTAAAGTTAAATATTTCTTAATATAATTTAAATAATGTTAGTATAAGTAATCGACAGCACAGTACATAGAAGTATAGGATATGTTTGTTATCGTTTTTGAGTTAATTCAAGTTTCATTTAGTTTTGTAAGTTTATTTATTAAACAATATTCCCCGACGACATGTAATACAGGTTGTGGTTGACAGAAATAATGTTAAAACTAGATTTAGGCTGGTATCAATGTCGCAATTCACATGTACGCAGCCAAGATTAGTGAAAAACATTCGTATTACTGCGTTAAACTCATATTAATGCAAAATTATGAAAAACAGAACAAGCACATTAGTGAGTAACTATAAAACATGATTCATGCAGCAGTTCTGGGATTATTGTGTAATCAACATTTTATGCTATTAAACTAGTGATTGACAACATTCCGACACTAGTCGTAGAAGAACTTATGAACCTACGAAAGTGGTAAATTAAATTAATTTGTGACTTGAACATTAAGTTTAAACACTTACATTAACAGTTATTGTGTTTAAAAGTGTGAAATTTAACATTAAAATTTTAAATACAAAATGAGGTTATGTTTTCACCTCGGATAAAGATTTTTGTAAAAAGTATTTTAAATTGAGACAATTATATAAAATAAATTACTAGAGGCAAAAATAGTGAGGTAGCCTCAATTTTATGTTATAATTCCTTATATTTATGTCCATTTTGTTAATTTTAGTTTTTAAGAGTATTGGTAGAATTTAAATAATTTTACTCTCAAATTGGCCGTAGGCATGTTTAAGATGGATATTTGGGTGTAGTAGTATCCCTATTCATGTAGAGGTAGTTTCAGGCCTGTAAAATTCATAGAATTAGTTTAAATTGCATAAATAAGTGAAAATTAACGTAGTTATTAAGTATAGGAATTAGTTCATGTTTGGTTTCAAATGATAGATAAAATTATGTAGATTTTGGAAATGTTTTAGATGCAAGAAATGTTAAACGGGACGAAAGTTATAGGGCTTCAAAGAATTATCGTAATGTGAAAATTATTAGCCAATCAGATTTCAAGAAATATTCTCCGTAACTAATGAAAACATTCGATGATTTGGTTGTCGAGCAAAACATATATACAAGTGCTTTAGCTTCACAAACTCTCTTGATTTTCATCTTTTGCAACAACTTGCCAAAGTAAGCTGTTGCAAAATTTTTTGAAAATAAATTTTAAAACAAATTAACGTCACTTCGATAATTTAACATAGTGCGATTTAGTATCGGAAGTGTTAACGAAACAGTTGATAGTCTTTTGTCGGAATATAATTAAATTAAGGTTAGTTTACCTTTATAAAATTCATATCGGAAGTTTTCGACTAGTTATAAAAATATTTCCGCAGTTTCGACTTTGTTCATTTTAAATTATTATTGTGAATGTTGCCATGGATATTTAATTGTGTTGTCTTCTGCTTTTATCATTATACACCTTGTTTACTAAAAGTGTGTTTAATTTATAACAACCTTCAACGATCCATGCTTTACAAAATTTAATTTGAAGTTAATTATAAAGAAGTGATGAGCCTAAAATAAAGTTTCGTCAAGATTCTAATAACATTAGTGAAACTTACCAAGTGAATAAGCTGTTCATTTAAAAGAAAATTGGAAGATTCAGAGCAGTTGCAGTTCGCAGGAGCTGTTGTCTTCAACCAACTTCAATAGCAGTAACCTACAAAAGGAGGATTTTTATATGTGAGTACTTTATTGTTGACATTGGTACTTTATTATTATGTTCAGAATTTCTATCCTTTGTAATAATCTTGATGTGCAACAACAGGTATGCATGTCAAAGGAAAGTTATTTGTTCTATAAATGTAAATGTTTTATATTAATATTGTTGTTCATTCAAACGTAGTAATACTTACTTGTATGTCGAGTTTCATTTGTTGTGGTCAAACCATATGTTTGCGTACTCACAGCGCATGCCCACGTATATTTTTAAAAGAATTTTGTTATGTACAGGGTGTAACATCATTATTAATGCGAATTATAAATTATAATTCAATTTACTTAATCAATTTTAATCCTTATAGAAATAATAGGACATTACTCAATGTTTTCCTTAATCATATTAACTATGTTTGTATTCAAACAATCAATATAATTAAAATTCATAATCATTTATTTTACAATCTTAAGAGTAGAGTTTCTTCTAAATTTAGATCCATATCCCTGTTGATGAGTCTCATAGTTCTACCGACGAATATTAATGTCATATTAACAGCTTTAGCCGATATTATAAAAGAATTTAAATTTACGTATATTAATAATAAAGAAAGGTGTATATCAGTATATATATATATATATATATATATATATATATATATATATATATATATATATATATATATTAAAAGCTTTATTAGTTCGTCCTACTTGACTGCTGATGACGATAGCTTGGTTATTGAAAGCGTTCAGTGTTGTTATTTTATGTGATATATGGGAACGTTTTGTTTGTTCTAAGTCTTGCTACAGATTCAGTGTTCTAGATTTTCAACCATTTATTACTGTTTTAAGCGAAAACACATAAAAGTTAGAGATCAAAGAAAACATTGACTTTTAGTTTCAGCTTATTTAAGCAATTGCAGTATTCAATATTCACACAACAGAGAAACAATCGAATAATACTACTCTACAAAACTATTTTTAAAGACAAATAGTTAAAAAAAGGCACACCGTAAAAGCGTTGGCGTGCACAAATTTAAAATAACTCGATTATATACAAAACAAAGGATAATCAAAGAATCGTGTAATCATAGAGAAAAGAAGAATTCGCCTGGAAATAAGGTAGCTTGAGTGAAAATATTGTACGTAGATTGCAGCTAATGTTTTGAAACTTTGTTTAGTTCATTGTATTTCAGAATTTAAACAATTTATTTATTGTGCATTTAAAATTGATATTGATTATAATTTCGAGCACACAAATAAAATAATTAATAGCATAATTAGAAAAGTACACAACTGTAAAACTATTTTGGCATTCATTATTTAATAGAATTAAATCTGTTTCGGCTAAATTAGTTCATTTTCATTACAAAATAGTGTTCTATAAAAGTTAACATTTCAGTTTTCAATCAATTGCTTCTCGGTGGTTTATTGTATTATGGTTAAGTATTCGAACTACTGCCAGTATTGCTTTAATTCATTATAGTACTCACTTATTGTTGTTTGTCACATTAGCTGTAACGTCCAAAGTGGTTTAAACAGGAAAAAAACTTCTGTGGTTGTTTTACGATAACACTATTTTTCAATTTTGAATAAATACTTCGTATGGATATTTCAATTTAGTTATGAAGTTTGGGAAGCTCTAATTTAGTCTTATTTGTATGGTTTATTGAAACTCTAACAGAGTGGATAAGAAATTGTTGTAAAGTATTAGAATTTAGTTGGATAATTATTACGTTTTTTTTATGAAGATATTGAAGTTTTAAATTGTGAATATGTTTGTCGCATATTTTAGGTGTAGTTGTTTACGTTTAATCCTTGTAGGAGAAATAAGTAAAGAAAGTAGATTTTATTATAGTAAATATCGGATAATCCTATTTTAGGTAATTGTTAATTTGTAGTCATGGGAAAATGTTTGTAATTAAAGATGTGCGAATATCGAGTTAGGACGATACGTGGAATTTAGAGTAGATATTCAGTTAGGGTTGATTTTCCAAAGTCTAGCGACGACGAAAACGGATTAGGTAGCAATTTTTTGCGTGATAGCCTAACGTTGCAAATTGACGCGTTTGACGTATTTTTTAAATCGAATATACGAAAATTGTTTCGGTTTAAAGGAATTTTAGCTTTGTGATTGGTTATGCTTCGTAAAGTTTAAAATGGCGAAGTCTGGAAGAATCGCGAGAGAAAGTAGATCATTCATTGAGAGGCGAGCGACGAGTTAAGTAGGTTGTGCGTAAGCTAATAACCGGGCGGGGGAGCGGTGGTATTAAGTTAAACATCCCTTATGTTCGTGTGTATCTGAATAACGTGTACAGTCGCGAAGTTTGGAAAAATTGGTATCCCGTTTCGCGAAGCGTATTCTGTTAAAGAGTTTGCAGAACACATTTTATTTTAGTAATTTTGTGTTCCCGGTGCACTAGAATCATCCAGGGAAAAATGATCGTGAACGGCTTTGTTAAAGATTTCTGTAATTAAGAGAGTTGGTTTCACGAATGTAAGAGGGATGTCAGCTGAGAAATTACATAGAACCTTGCTAACGGCAATTGTATTCAGTCATCAGCTAATGTTGTGTAATTTTGGGTGTCGTGAGAAATGTAATTGGTGAAAATCGCCTAATTATCGTACCGACAGAAGAAGGCGAGTCTGAGAATTACAGAATCCCTTCATTAATAAACACTATTTGAGAAAATAATGTAATTACTTATTTGTTCGCAAATTTTCAGACATATGGCCTGTCCTTCGCCAGGCGTAATATAAAAGTTACAAATATAGACAAGTCAAAATCAAAATGACGAATATTAATGGAGTACCATTATTTGAACTTTATTGATAAATTTGAAAACTGCCTTGCACAAATCCTAACCATTACTGATGATTTTATTTGCGTTGGAGATTTCAACGTAGATTTTTTAAATTTATGCAAATTGACATACATCAGATTTAACACAATATTGTACGAGATTGGTTTAACTCAGATTATTAAAGAACCTACCAGAATCACAGCTACCTCATCTACCCTACTTGACGTCATAATCATCCCATCCCACGTAACTGTCACTGACTGCGGAGTGACTCATGTACATCATATCTCCGATCATTCCTTAGTTTTCTGCAAATATCCAATTAATTCTACTCTACAGAAGTCACTTGAGAAAACGTATCGAGACTTTACTAAATTTGACCACTATAACTTTAGCTCCCTCTTGCGGTCGGTCGATTGGAATTATTTGTACGAACTTAGTAACATAAATGATATTGTCAATTATTTCAATGCATGCATTCTGTTTATCTTTGATATTTGTGCGCCCGTAAAACGGCACGCATCACCAAACAAGGATCTCCTGGCTTACTGACACAATCAAGAGCATGATGTCCCTGCGTGATGCTGCGTTACTGAAATTTAAAAACAAAAATAACACACACTGGAACTATTACAAGAGGCTTCGAAATCACACAAATTATGCTATAAATAAAGGAAAAGTGTTTATTTAGATTACCATATTCGTACAAATAAATCACACAATATATGGAAAGAGCTTAAGCGATTAAACATTTATTCCAAATCACGTATTGTAGAAATTCCATCTCATCTGAACAATCCCAATAAAATAAATGAAGCTTTTGTTTTACATCTAAAATAGAGTCAACAATGATCTAATAAAATTTTACATGGAACACCTTATGTCCGACTTCCAAAATAAGTTAAAATTTCAACAAGTTACTGATATCGGTGTAATGAGTATACTTTACAATATTAAGTCTAAGGCTGTGGGTGAGGATAGAATAAGTGTGTATATGCTCTTGCTATGCTGTCCTTTTTTAATTCCGTACATCACTCATATTATAAATGTATGCATACAGTCTAACTCTGTACCTGAAGTATGGAAAGTTGCAAATGTAATTCCTGTCAATAAAAATTGCAGTCCAACGAACTACACAGACCTGCGTCCAATTAGTATTCTCCCAGTACTGTCGAAGGTCCTAGAAAAGGTGTTATCTAATCAAATGATGGATCATATTAATAAATATTCTATTTTCCCTAAAACCCAATCAGGTTTTAGAAAAGGATACAGTTGTGCAACTGCTCTGTTAAACATAGCTGATGACATTTTTGCTGCTACGGACTCGGGAAAATTATCAATATTAGTATCGCTTGATTTTTCTAAGGCCTTTGACACTATTAGTCATGATTTATTAGTGAGCATACTGCATTATGTTGGTATCAGTTTAGACGCTTGTACCTTAGTTGGAAATTATCTTAAGGATAGAACACAACTAGCAGTACTCAACAATAAAAAGTCTGATGCACTGCCTGTAACCTGTGGGGTTCCACAGGGATAGATTTTGGGCCCCTTGCTTTTCGTCTTGTATACTTCGAATTTTCACAAAAGTCTAAAGTATGTAAAGTTTCATCAATATGCAGATGACACTCAACTATTCTACGATTTTGAGGAATGTAGTACAACGCAAGCGGTAGAGTGCTTAAATAGTGATATCTGCAGTCTTATTAAAACGTCTGAGGACCACGGGTTGCATATCAATGCATCAAAATCATCTGTGATGCTATTCGGTAAAAGTAAGGCAAGGGACCGAGATACATGTGCCGTACAAATTGGTGTTAAGGAGTCTATATTACTTGTTCAGGAGCAAGTTAAAAATCTTGGAGTGATTATGGACTCTAACCTTAGATTTAAGGCACAAGTCTCAGAGATGATAAAGAAAGCATTTTTAAATTTAAAACTGATCTTTCAGAATCGACACAGCATTGGTCAAGATTTAAAAATTATCCTATGTGAGTCACTTGTCCTCTCGCAGTTTAACTACTGTGACGTTCTCTATGGACCTTGCTTAGATGCTACGGACAAACAAAGAATTCAAAAAATTCAGAATTCCTGCCTACGCTTGATTTATGGTATAAGGAAGTATGAACACATTTCACACAAATTAATTGATACACAGTAGTTAAATATGAAAACAGAAGATTTGTGCACTCTGCTACTCTGTACCATAAAATCATTACTGGCAAAATACCACCGTACCTCTACGAAAAGATAAAGTTCAGTGCTAACACCAGATTCTGTTCCTTAATTACCCCTCCTCTGCATAAAACCTCACATTTTGAACGCTCTTTTAGTTATAATATCGTCAATGTTTATAATTCACTACCTGACTATTGCAAAAAACTAACCACGAACCAGTTTAAAAGCATGTCCATCAATTCATACTTGACCGTCAAATGTTGCAGTAAAATAATGTTGAAAATAGTAAACTACTCATTCATAGTTAATCAATCATCCTTTCTTTACTTATTCTAATTCTAGCTAATTCTAGCTTGGTCAATTATGTTAAATTCATTTACACTGTGTCCACCATCACTATGTACTTTTACATTTACATCTACACACATAAACTTCTCCCTAAATTGTAATCTTCCGTTCAAAACTCATGCTAAATAAAATGGGTTAAGTGGAAGAGCAGAAGTAGCGACGTATGTAACTACTAACTGAACTTCGCCCAGTTGGTTACATGCACATGCATACTTATATAGGTAATTTTATACAATTTCATGTAACTGTAACTGTGTGCATCAAACTAATAAAAGGCATTATTATTATTATTATTATTATTATTAATAAGGTAACCATAGAATTAAAATTAAATCACTGTTGTGAAACATTCAGTTCTTGAAAATAGACTCCCAGATATCGGACAGTTCATATCCATTATTCCTGTTCAAGTTGTTAGGCTGTTGCAGAATTTCAGTAGCTTCTCAAATATTCCTTGCACATTAATTCCTACAGTTACCCAGAATCCTGGTGTTTTTAAATTTTACATTGTGCTGAGCGTTTAAAGCATGTTAAGCAATTTGATTTAGTAGGGTGAAGTGAACGTAAGTGCCTTTTGTGTAATGTGTACGTCATTCTCAACCAGATATTGTTTAAACTTTTCAATGCGATCTTCCTTTTTGAAGTATTCATAAAATCGTAAGGGAAGTATGCACTTAAAGTTCTGGGTTTCAATGATAATATGTTTACCATACTTTGTGTCGATGGTGTTCATATCAATCACTTTATATTTTGCACCCACCTCCAAGTCTTTTACGTTCGTGAAGGATTTACAGAAAGTGCTACTGTTCAATGCAGATAGATCCATCTTTACTGATTCGAGAACGCTTTTTAATTTTGAGTTGACACTGGAACTGTCCTTCTATATATATATATATATATATATATATTATGTATATATATATATATATATATATATATATATATATATATATTACTGCATCACGATTTTTATGGTAGAGGGAGAGTGTTTGAGCATTGCATCAGTAAGCTAATCTGCATCTGATGTTCAATAACTGCTACCATTAGGATATGCTGTCCATTCCTGTATATCGCTCCAGGAATGGTATTGCTGCTTGCATTATAACGACTTTACTTGCTCGCAATTGTACTGGGACTAAACACTGTTAAGGAAATGATTCATTTGTAATTTACACATGGTGGGGTTGTAGTATGACCTTGGTCTACTTTTAGCATAGACAACAACCTTTCATTCTTTTTGTTTCCATAAACTAATTCTATTTTTTCTATTCCTAAGAAATGTATTATGATACACCTGCAGGTCATTAATTACCCTTTGACCTTGAAAACCCTATATTTAGATTTCTAAGAATTCTAGTAATTTTGATCTAAATGTGTCTTTGATTTGGGTACCTCTTACATGTTTGAACTTGTTAAAGACCCACCTTGTCCTACTTTTAGTTTAGAAACACTAAGAAGTGTCATACGATACCCCTACAGGTCAATAAACTTTGACCTTGACCACTATATTTTTAGACTTCTAAGAATTGTTATATGATGATATTGCAATTTCTATTCACACCTCGCTGTGGTTTATATCACAAAATTGTGTCCTTGACTTAAGTACCTATGACAACATGTTTAAACTTGTTAAATACACACCTACTTTTAGTTTAGTAAATTATCTCACCTTGACCCAATTTAGTCAATATAAGCACCATTCTTTCTTGTTTCCATGAATTGATTCTATTTTTATACTTCTAGGAAATGTCATACGATACCCCTACAGGTCAATAACCTTTGACCTTGACCACACTATTTTTAGACTTCTAAGAATTGTAATATGATGGTGACCTTGCAATTTCTATTTTTAGCTTCTGACCTTGACATACAAATTTCCCGCCAAAACGTTGTAATGAGGATGGTGACATTGCAATTTTTAGCGAGCTCCTAAAATTTAAATTTCCCACCAAAAGTTTGGCCTTGAAGAGATCCAAAAGCTTACATTTCTCACCACCAGAGGGCGAGTGACCTTGAACTGGTCCAGAACCGGCCCTTAATCACTACTGTTAACCTAGTGCTAATGCTTCTTCCAGTTTCACCAGTGTAAATTTTACCGCAAGATCATGGTACTTATAAATACCACATGTATGTAATAGTATTTGGTCTTTAGCAGAATTTAGAAGATTTAGAATTTTAATACTGATTTTGTTAGCTACTTTCATATTATGCTTTTGTAGTATTTTACCAATTTTATTCATCGTGTTTGTAAGGAAAGGTGAAGATGGCAAACTTTTTTCAAGCTATTGATCAATCATCCGTAGGCGTCATTTGTCTCGGTTCGAGTGACTTTTTAATTTGCTGTTGAAACCATTATCAAGATTATCACGCTGTCCAAGCTTACCCCAAAACGAGGTAATAACAGCTTTCCCTAAGTGTAGTAAAAAGGGGTTCTTTTCTATCTTTGCTGGATTAAGGTGAACAAATTCGCTTCCAAACCGTCTTTAACATATTTATTCTTTTTCTCATGGGTGTCACAATAAGACGGCCATCCTGAGCTCTGTTGTTTAATACCCAAAAATTTGTTTATATATTGGCTGAATATTCCGCCAGTTTTAGTAGTACTATTATACTGTTCGGTTTCGTATTGCCATATTTCATAACTTTATAATATTTGGTAATCTTTTTCGATTGCTTTCTTAATTTCGTTTAAGTGTTTCCGGTTTGTCTCTCCATAAAACGTATCTCTAGGGTTTAGCGGTAAATATGCAATTATTGTGTGCGTTTCTGTATAATTAATCATTTCATCAGTCGTCGAAAAATCACACTCCCTCATCTCAATAACTGCGTATTCCAACTCCTTTATTCTATTTGATTTTGCTATAGTAGTTTCATAACGATACTCGAGCTTCTCCGATGTATTCTCTGGTAGAGGTATGTTTTGTATATGCTTGAAAAATCTAGGGAAGACATGAAAATAACACCTATATAATTCAAATACCTGATTAGTTTCGGCACAGAATCCATCGTCTTTTACACCTCCTACTCTGGCTTATTTCTGTTTAGCCGAATGTGTTATATTGATTTGACGATCTCGTTCTTCAATCAACAGCCAACGAGTATCTACGATCGATTGTTTTTCACGTTTCCTGTAACCCCCTTTTGGTATTAGTCCAATCGTGTTTGCTTTTAAAAATGTGCGTCGAATAGTTTATTACATGCTCCCGGTAACGTGTCGCTTTTGGTAAACAGGCAGACGTTTCCCTCCTTTATCATTAGTTGTCGAAATTTAAGGCAAGAGGATGCTAATATGTCAACATCCGATACACAGTATTCTGTAAACTGCTTCTGAAAGTTAAATACATAGTTTTCAGACATAGTTTTATGACATTATAATGACCATCATGATACAATAAATAGAAACACTTCCCTACACACTCACCCTAGAACAAGACGTCACGACCTTTGCTACCATAAAGATATACGGTTGATTTGTACGCTTCAAGATACCTCTGAAATTGTTGTAATTCTTCTAGTCCACACCAATTTGCTGGTATCATCACATTCACTTCTTGCGTCAGTTGCATAGCGAAGGCAATCATAATTTGGGTTTTTGTCTACGTGTGCTTTACTGACAACCAACGCACGCGGTAAACACTGATTATCTTTATTGCGTATGGTTACATTGCCACGGCGTCTGCCGGAGTCCTCCTTATAGCTTGTGTACAGACGTTACACGCAGACAGAAGGTTTCGGTGTTTAAGCCACAAGAGTTGGATTGGTAGATGGATGTTATTGTATCAAAAAAATAACATATAGTAATCTCGCTAGCTGGTTACAACCGCAACCACAACTCTCCTCTTTTGAAATCCTTACACAGCAGAACAAGAGACCCACCACACCTTGTGGTGCCAAATCTTCCACCCCCTTATTAACAATTTGCGCGAGAGCTTTTTTTATCCGTTTTATGGGGTCGGCACCTTCAGGTAAGGATTTCAACTTAAACTCCAAAGTACGACCGTTTAAATTAAAGCGATGCACTTTAGTAGTTATATCTTTTATTACAAGAAATTTTTCCATCTTAAACAGTCAAAGATTATACACTGTCAGAATATATCAAATTATGTCTCTTTTTAATGAGCATTAGAATGGTTTACTGATTCCTCTAGAAGTTTTCCGTAAGTTTCCTGTAACAAATCATCAAAATAATTATTGCACTCACAACTGTACATATTTTGAGAATTTCAATCAGCCGATTGAGCCCGAATTATCCAATCTATAGAATTTAAAAGATTTTGCGAACTTTTAACTTAGGCGATAGAAATATTATAAGCGGATTAGTCCAGTTTTTCGAAAACAAAAAAAAAAATTTTCTCGAAAACGGGCCAGAATTAGCCAAAAATAAATTAAAAAAAAAACCTGGACAGCAACTCCCTGTCAACTTATTTACGTATCTACCACATATATCAAATTGGGGAGCTACCCTAATATAAGCACAGCCCCAATCAGATGTTGCAAACTACAGTTTTTAAATTCAAGAAAATTAAAATATCCTTCAGATGCGTAAATAATCCTCAAGTGCAACCTAACCGCACTAATCACTAATCCCAAAGTCAATCGAAAAACTTATAAAAAATCAATCACTCATCTCAGTTGTTAACAACTCCAAGGCAGCCACTAAAATGAAAATTGTCTTTTGCGCGTTGAGTTTTCTATATAGCAACCTCCACCACTTTGCTTAAATTTTCAAGGTCACGCTTCACTGTTCAAGCAATTCATAGAATTTGATCTTCATGACTGGATTGAGTCTAGGTCATGTGTTAATTCTTAGAATCAAATTTATTACAATTCTCAAGGTTAATTGGCCTGCAGGGGTATTCTTAGAAATAGAATTTTCAAGGTCAAGTTCATTGAAGGTGTGGGCGATTCTTTGACCTTGAAATCTTTCAGGGACATGTGCATGTTGGTGGGTCAAGTTTATTGGAGGTCATGTGGAAATTATTAGAATCAATGTTATAATTTTTAAAATCACTTTTCATATTACAATTCATTGAAACCTAAACAGTTCATGGAAACATGAAGAATGACAGCTTGTTGTCTATGATAAACGTAGGTCAAGGTTAAATGGTTCTTGTATTGGTTCTGTGTGTCTGTTTATCTGTATGTCTGTATATCAGCGTATCTATGCATCTCAGTGTCTATGTTTTGGTGTTTGCGGCGTTTTTTGACGTTTTTCAACGTTTTTGACGTTTTTTCGATGTGTTTTCGCGATTTTGCACCCGTGTGGCAATTGCGTGCAGGGTATCACTAGAAATCTAAAATATAGAATCAGTTCGTGGAAAACAAGGTTGTTGTCTATGCTAAAAAGCAGGCCAAGGTTAAATGGTTCTTGTACTGGCTAAATTGAGTTAAGCTCCTCAAGCTCGAGTTTTGTTATCATATTACAATTCTTAGAAACATAAAAAATAGAATTAGCTCGTGAGGGTAACGTATTACAATTCTTGGTAATCTAAAAATAGTTCTCAAAATTTATTGGCATATTATTTCAATTCTTAGAAATCAATTTTCAAGGCCAAAGTTCGTTGACCTGCAGGAGTATCATATTACAATTTTTAGAAACCTATTTTCAAGCCTACAGTTTCTTGAGCTGCAGGGGGTATCACAATTCTTAGAAAACAGAATCAGTTCGTGGATTCATGAAGGTTGTTGTTTATGCTAAAGAGCAGGTTAAGGTAAAGCGGTTCTTGTATTGGTTAAATTGAGTCAAGCTCTTCAAGGTCAAAATTTATTGGTATATTTACAATCCATGGAATCAATTTCCAAGGACAAAGTTTATTCACCTACAGGGGATATTTCAATTCTTAGAAATCTAGACTTAGAATCAGTTCATATCAAAGCCAAAATTTAATTGACATCATATTGCAATTCTTAGAAATCTAAAAATCTCATGGAAACAACAAGAATGACAGGGTCTATGCTAAAAAGTATTTCAAAGTTAAATGTCTCTTCTATTGCCTCTCTATATCTGCGTGTATCTGTGTAACCATGGAAACATTTTTCGGGGAACTTTTGTCAACAGGGCGCTGGATCCTGCATGTGGAGAATAGTACGTAATCGGGTGACCAAGCTCGGGGTTTTATCTGATTTCTGTACCTGCAACCAGCATTATTGCAGCATTATTAACAGGCGTGGAATATATTGGACTACGCATGATACCCAAAAAGGAAACAATTGGATTGATATCAGGTGGCCTGGGTGGTCATATTTTCCGTGGTAACTGGCTACCGATTCTGAGAAAACGGGTATCTGATTCAGACCCCTGTTCCCAAAACTGGTCAAAACAACCCAAACACTGCTCAAAACAGGTCAAAAACATATTACTGTCGAAAAACTCCAAACTGAACTTAAAAAAGATAAAATATTTACCTTCAGTAAAACGAGTTTGAAACAATTGTTACACAAAATTGGCTTCGAATTCAAAGTTGACGATAGAGGAAGGCGTTTAATGAAGCAGGTTCATATTGCTGGTGCTCGAGCAACATTTTTGCGAAAATATTTTGCTAATAAAAGTTGTGAAATTAGTTACGATTCTGTATTTTTGGATGAGACGTGGATTTTTAGTCGAGGAAGCGTTCGAAAATCATGCCATGATAATGATTTGAAAAGCACAAAAAACAAACCGCTAGGAGAAGGGAAACGGTAATTAAAATAGTCCGATTTGTTAAAAATATTTTTAACCGAATAAATTTTAGTTTTACCGTATTGAGTACTGGCAACAAGGATGGTTTTATATTATTTATAATTCATCATTGGCATTTTCAGTCAAAGTAAGACAGCAGACTACCACGATAATATGAACGCTAATTTATTTCAAAAATGGTTTCAAGAACAGCTTTTACCGAATTTAGAAAAACCAAGTTTGCTAATTCGTGACAATTCCAGCTAGAATTCTATATTAGTACAAAAATTACTTGCAAGTAGTTGGAAGAAACAAGACCTTCAATTTTTAAGAAAACGCAACATTCCTCATTCGAATGATATGCTGAAAGTGGACTTATTACAAATTGGATTTACAAGTTCCAAAAATATATGCAATTGATGAATTCGCTCATCAATGGGGGCATCAAATTTTAGGTTTACCTCTGTATCACTGCCAATTCAACCTTATCGAGTTAACATGGGCAAAATGTAAACAGTATTACAACAAAAACTATGGAAGACAGGGATTCAGGGACTAGAAAGTATTATCGCTATGGAAGGATTCATTAAACCAAGTAACTGGAGAATTGTAGTAAAAGTGTATTTTACATGCTGAAAAGGAAATAAGCCAGTGGTGGGACGTTCAAAAAAGAGCTCAGGAAATGGTAAAACCTTTAGTAATCAATGTCGGAGAGTCGAGTGAAGATGATAGTGAAAGTGAAGGTGAAGACTTATATTTAACATATACCTCTGCATATATATATATATATATATATATATATATATATATATATATATATATATATATATATATATATATATATATGTACAGTATGTCGACTTTAAAAGAGGGAAAATTCTCTTATTTTTGATTTCTCAGAAAATTTCATTCTTGATGATTTGCCCTGCTTGTTTTCAAACCCCCGAAACACAAATTACTTTATTTTACTCGTACGGTTCTCGAGATAATATCATTTTTCTTGAAAAATTCAGAACTTAGAACTTAGAATGTTTTTCCTAATTTTTAGAACTAACTTCAGTAGGCGGATTTCATTGAAAAACACCATTGACAGAAATTGTCAAATGTGATAATTCTGTTGAACTGCAAATTAATTCATGCTAATTTGAATTGTATGCTATAATGTTGACTTTACAACAAAGAATTTATCTAATTCAATGTTACGGAACGGGGAAGAGTGCTACCGAGTTGTTATCAGAAAATTCAACCAAAAATACCCGGAAGTTGCCATTTCGAATGCCGGAGCAAAAACTTGGTAACTAAATTCTTCAAACAGGCTCGGTTTTAAACCTAAAGAAGCCAAAGAGGTTGTTCGATGAAGAAGATGCTGCTACTGTTCTCGCCGTTCATTCCGCGACGGAAGTTCCAAGGTTGTCTTTAAGAAGGAGGGCACTACGAATTGGGATAGGTAAATCTCATTTACAAAGAATCTTCAAGGAGAACAAAATTTTACCATTTAAGCCGCAATTTAGGCAAACTTTAGAGAACGGCGATGAAGCCAAACGTCTGGATTTTTGTTTGGAAATGGGCCATAGAGTTTTGGAAGATTCAAATTTTCATAAACGAATAATGTTCTCCGATGAATCGACCTTTTCAACTAACGGAGTCGTTTCCTCCCAACATTGCCGTTACTGGAGTAGGACGAATCCAAACTTCCGAATTGCTAGTCGCAGACAATGTTTGAAAAAAGTTAATGTGTACCAACAATTATTGGCCCATATTTTTTGATCAAAATTTAAACAGTTATTCATATTTGGAAATGTTGCAAAATTTTTTAACTGATAAACTGGATGAATTGCCATTGAACTACCAAATTGCAATGTTCTTCCAGCACGATGGGTGCCCTGCTCATTATGCCGGTACTGTTCGCCAGTGGCTCAATACAGAGTTCCATAATAACTGGATAGGAAGAGATGGTCCCATTTTATGGTCGCCGAGAAGTCCTGATCTAACAATAATGGACTTTTATCTGTGGGGTCGTTTAAAACAAGTTGTGTACAGTGAGCCATTAGACAATGATGAAGAGCAATTGAAAAATGGGATACGGAATGCTGTCCAGTCCCTTTCAATCGAAGAAATAAGGCGCAGTTTCAATGAATTCAGAGCTCGCATTGAAATCTGTGCGGAAAAAGGAGGAGCATTATTCGAATAGAAAATTAATAGTTCAGTTTTTTCATTTCATTTTACCATCAATTGTTAAATTTATTAATTAAAACTTGTGAGACCAATTTGTTTTTCCTTTGAAACAAATCAATTTACTTCAAAAATTACGAAAAGCTCGAATTTTTCAAGAAAATGATATAATCTCGAGAACCGTTTGAGTTAAATAGCAAGTAATATGTGTTTCGGGGTTTGAAAACAAGCAGGCAAATCAGCAAGAATGAAATTTTCTGAGAAATCAAAAATAAGAGAATTTTCCTCTTTTAAAGTCGATCCGGGGACATACTATTGTTATATATATATATATATATATATATATATATATATATATATATATATATATATATATATATATATATATATATATATATATATATATATATAGAGACAAACTGTAAACTGAGATTTTTAAACCCCGTTATATTATTAACTTATAATAAATCTCATTTTTAACATCCAATCCAGTGTATTTATTTATGACAAACTCAGTTATTTATAAGTGGCTTTGATAACCAAATGACAGTCTTGACTCTTTTGACGCAGTGAGATCTGTCGGCTAAAAAAAATCCTCCACAATTAACCAAACTTTTCTCAGTTCATTCGGGCATTGCCTACTGCTAGCTTGTAAAACAGATCCAAAACTAAATTTTGTTGACCCGGTCTCGGTTCTGATAATCGTTTACAGTTGTACAATACATTTTTATCATATATCTACCCACACTCGGTGGACTTTACATGCCAGAATAAGTGCGAACAGACCTTAAACGAAATTCGATTTTATTTATACGAGTGGATGGGAATTTTTAAGACCTTCAGGATGCCAAATCCTGAGATATTCGAACAAAAATTTTATTCAAATTTGACAGCGCGGCTTAAATTTGAAAATAACCTAGAAACATTGATAATGTTTTGTTGGTATTCAAAATTACTAACTATATGAATCAATTGCGGCATACGTTTTTAAAATCTTAAACCATGCTTTACTAAAAGATGAATCATAAGACATCTCTCGCCGGTCCGACTTTATGCTGGTTATCTTCAATATGAAGCAGAATTTTAAAAATATTTTTCTTGGTTGCTGGTATTTCTATTCACCACTATGTGTTTTACATAATCCACACTACCAGTAGTGGCGTCGCGCAGGATACTTCATTCTGTACAACCGTGATATTGTTCTTTATTTTAACGTATATTTGTTTGGGGTTATGTCGTCACGATGTGCTTTAACCTTGTCAACAATTGGTCTTGGTAGCCCCGGAACCCTTGTAACTGTTCTCTTGTTATCTTGTGTTGTAATAGATGTCTGACCTTCCGATTTACAACGTGTTTTGCATTATTTTTAAGTGCCCAATAAAGCTTTTGTCTCTTGCAATTATTATTTTGAATGGCCATTTAAACTAATGCACAACTTCAAGATTATTACACTTGAGCTGGTTGTACAATTGATTCCATGTTATTAATCTAGAAGTCAAAAGCAACTTTAGATTTATTGAAAATTTGTAATAGCACTTATAGTCGGGCCGGCGAGAGGTGTCTTATGACTCATCTTTTAGTAAATCATGGTTTAAGATCTTAAAAACGTATGTCGTTATTGGTTCATATAGTTAGTAATTTTGAATACCAACAAAACATCGTCAATGTTTTTAGGTTATTTTCAAATTTAAGCCGCGTTATCAAATTTAAATAAACCTATTGTTCGAGTATCTCGGGATTTAGCATCCTAAAGGTCTTAAAAATTCCCATCCACTCGTATAAATAAAGTCGAATTTCGTTTAAGGTCTGTTGTACTTATTCTGGCGTGTAAAGTCCACCGAGTAAAATGTACAACTGTAAACGATTATCAAAACCGAGACCGGATCAACAAAATTTCGTTTTGGACCTGTTTTACAAATTAATTATATCAATAATTTTCAATAAGAAACCAATTATCTAGCAGTAGGCAGTGCCTGAAAGAAGTGCGAAAAGTTTGGTTAATTGCGGAAGATCGTTCTTAGCCGACAGATCTCACTGCGCCAAAAGAGTCAAGATTGTAATTTGTTTATCGAAGCCACTCATAAATAACTGATTTTGTCATAAATAAATACTGTATATAATGTTAAAAATAAGATTTGTTATTAGTTAATAATATAACCGATTTTAGAAATCTCAGTTTACAGTTTGTCTATATATATATATATATATATATATATATATATATATATATATATATATAAATAACGAATGTAAACCTTAGTACAGCTACAGACGTATATGTTATATATAATAATTCTTTACAATGTTATAAAGTAATTAAGATTCTAATTTTTGCTTTAAATTCAAATATTGGACATCTTATAATTAAAAGTCATCACTTTCACTTTCACTATCGTCTTCACTCGACTCTCCGACATTGATTACTAGAGGTTTTACCATTTCATCAGCTCTTTTTTGAAAGTCCCACCACTGGCTCATTTCCTTTTCAGTATGTAAAATATACTTTTGCCACAGTTCTCCAGTTATTTGGTTTAATGAATCCTTCCATAGCATAAAACATTCTCGTCCCTGAAGCCCTGTCTTCCAACGCTTTTGTTGTAATACTGTTTACAATTTGGCCATATTCACTCGACAAGGTTGAGTTGGCAGTGATACGGAGGTAAACGTAAAATTTGCATTGATAGGCGATTTCATAAATTGCGAATATTTTTGTAGCTTGTAAATCGTTGACAATTTGTAATAATTCCACTTTCAGCATATCATTCGAATGAGGAATGTTGTGTTTTCTTGAAAATTGAAGAAGATCTTCTTTCTTTCTACTACTTGAAGGTAATTTTTCTACTAATGTAGAGTGATAACTGGCATTGTCAAGAATTATCAAACTTGGTTTTCTAAATTTGGTAAAAGCTGTTCTTGAAACTATTTTTTAAACGAATCAGCGTTCATATTATCGTGGTAGTCTGCTGTCTTAGTTTTACTGAAAAATACCAATGATGAATTAGGTATAAAACCATACCTATTACCAGCACTCAGTACGATAAAACTAATATTTATTCGGTTAAAAATATTTTTAACAAATCGGACTATTTTAGTTACCGTTTCCCTTCTCCTAGTGGTTTGTTTTTTGTGCTTTTTTTTAAATCATTATCATTTCATGATTTTCCAACGTCTTCCTCGACGAAAAATCCACGTCTCATCAAAAAGACAGGATCGTAACTAATTTCACAACTTTTATTAGCAAAATATTTTCGCGAAAATGTTGCTCGAGCACCAGCAATATGAACCTGCTTCATTAAACGCCCTCTTCCATCGTCAACTTTGAATTCAAAACCAATTTTGTGTAACAATTGTGTTAAACTCGTTTTACTGAAGGTAAATATTTTATCTTCTTTAAGTTCAGTTTGGAGTTTTTCGATAGTAATATGTGAGTCTACAATTAAACAGTGATTAATTCCATTTCAACAATAATTTCTGAATTATTTACCAGTTGCATGCATGGTGTAAATTTTTCGTTTCAAAACGTCTTTCACCTATTCGCCGACATCCTTTGACTTCGAGTTCAAACGCAACCTATGTTTTCGCGGTGAATCCGGCGCCGATTTCCCAGATTCTAAGGCGAGAGCCATACTTATTTTTGTCCGAGTTACGCTTTTCTCGGAAACGCGAGAGCAGTTCGCTGCAACATAATATTACATAAATACAAATTTAAATAGTGAAAATTATCAGCGTACCTGGATAATGGAAGTTAAAGGTAAACTTGGCCCCCCGTTATCGCGTTCCATCTCGAAATAATGCAGTATATCATTATTTGCTGCAAAATAAATAAATGCATTCAATTAATTGGAAATACATTTTGCATTATAAACTAACCTCGTAATAGTGAATATTAATAATAATAGTTTCGAAAAAAAACTGTTGTTTACAAATGCAATGGAAACTAATAAATTACGACAGCGTCATGCGCTTTGACTTTATAATCGACATAAGTTTTTAAGTCCTGCATTTAAAATATATAGCAGATGTATATTTATAACCCGTCTTTATTTAAGTGGGAACTTCTCACTAAGATAAAGGGAAATAATAATAATAATAATCATATTCCCATTCTGGAGTCCGCCATGAGACACCTTTCCCCGGCGCTACTATAACATAAATCTTTGAACTTTTATATTATAAATTACTTTCAATATAAATTTTATTTTTTAACTAACCTTAACATTTCAACATTTCTTATGCACAAATGTAAAACTATGAATTTTTAGTATTTATAGTAAAATTCATTTCTTTTTCTTACTGACCTGAACAATATGACATGATACATGATGCCATTCTCTTATTGTATATTTATATGGCCTGACAGAAATTTTAAGAACTAGTTTGAGAGAAAAGTTTACAATCGTAAAACAAACCCTAAGCTAGACTTTCAAGTTTTTTTATGATTTATGTTATGTGCTTCTAACTTTATAACGAATTGACTAACGTTAATATTAAAATTAGAGCTACAAAGCTCATCAATTTTTCTTTCTATTAATTAATGGTCTTTGTTGGGAATTAATACAATTATTCAATAAATCGTTTTACTGCTAAACTTATGTACTATCAACACCAATACTTATTAATACTTTATATCTTCATGTATTTAAATTAGTTTTTTTAGTGTATTATAAATGACCATTAAAATATGCTGGAGCGTGCGTAAATCGACAGTTAGAGCACGGCGTGCTTTTGCTTTATATGTTGGTTACTAGGAACAGTAATATTAATCTGACATTAATAACTTCAAAACTTGTAATTATGTTAATTACTTGCCAATGCATTTTTTTTTATAATTGATGCTTAGGTCCAATTTAGCATACTTTCGAAATATTGTACAAAAAAAATTGAACTGATAACGTTTTGTAAGAGGTTTAAGAATGCCAGTTGTAAAACTATGGCCCAGTTAACCGACCTTACCTTACAATATTAATTACCAAATTGAAAATGAAAGGTACAATTCGAATTATTGATCACTTTAAATCCATCTGTAGACTTCATGGAATGACTTGTAAAATTGATGGAAGGCTCCGAGTCTCAGCCGGCGTAATACTTTCGGCAATACTCTTAGAAACTGTAACTTTATGTACACTAGAATCTTCAATATATGCTGACGCAACACTAGAAGATTTCCATCCAATTTGAAGTTTTAGTTCGTCAATACTCATGCCATAATCGGGGCCGATGTACGCCTAAATGCGTGTCCAGTATAAGTATTTTTCAGGTTCAAAAAGATTCAAGTAGAGCGCTATACGAGAAGGAATTGCACCAAAAGTATTAATGCCAACTACTTGTCTCCAGCACTAGCCATCTGTATAGTTTAAAAATACTCTATCCGTTGCTACATTTTCATGACGCAACGACAAATATTTGTTAAAATTTTTGCATATGCGTAGAAGGGAGACACGTTCCGCCATCTTGGATTTTGTGACGTCACTTTCGGTTCACCTTTTCGCACCACTTTTTTATACGCCCACGTGGAGGACCGTATTTTCCACCCCTATGGTTTCCTTTCGGAGGTCTTTTTCAACCCCTAATTATTTTTGTTTTTAGACACCTACGTGCGAGACCGTATTTTCCACCCCTATGGTTTCTTTTCGGGGTCAAACCTTAGAATTTCAATGTTGTATTAAGAGCCTTTTTGAAAGCAATTTTGTACTTGCTCACGTGAGGGGCAGATGTAGGGGTTGGTCTTGGACTTGGGGTTGGTCTTGGAGCTTGGAGCTGGTCTTGGGCTTGGGATAGGTCTTGGGGCTGGATCTGGGCGTGGACTTGGGGTTTGGTCTTGGACTTGGGGCTGGTACTGGTTTATGTTAGGGCTATTTTTGATGGTTATACTTAACCCTAATTAAGGTCCTTTGGTTGTATTAAGAGCAGTACCCCTGGAGGTTAGGCAAACGCACACGTATACAATGTTGGAAATTGTATAATTACCCTAATAAGATATTATTATTAAAATTATCGATCCTATTGTTTTTTAAAATGGTCATATGTTATTGGGTATGTTCGGATGATCTTTTACCTATACGAGAAATTTATTTGTACGTTGTATTTCTAACAAGGAGGTTCTTGTGAGACACGTGTAGGGCTTCGCAACTTGTTCTCGGGCATTCGCCCCTGGCTGGAGATGGTATGGGAACCCTAACCTTATAAGACAAGTGTAGAGCTTAGCCACTATCGTGACCCCCTTGGTGCAATTGTATGCGGGTTCTAACTTAATCTTACAGAACTTGTATCAGGGTCTGAGCCCTGGCCCCTTTGAGTTAAAATTGATTTTAGTGCCATCTAGTGGCGTGTAGACTAATGAACATTTTCTATAATAGAAGTTGATAATACACACCTTTCGCTTGCTCTATTTTGTTTCTCTCTCTCTCCCGCTCTCTCTTTCGGCTCTTTCTTACACACACACAAACAAATCAATCATGCTCGATCAAATCAACCAGATCAATTTCAATCAATCAACCGAAATTATGTCTTACAATTTGCGAAAACCAGATTACAGTTCAAAACTGAATATATTAAAGTCTAATTAAATATGACGTGAAATAATAAATAATTTCTACCCTAATGCAATGTTACTTTTTATATAGGCAGATTCTCTCTTTCTAAACAGGCACCACCTATATATTCGGAAAATTGTATCTGATTTATTTGCATGTTCAATTACATACACACAAAATTGTTTCATAGAAACGTGTTCGTTAACTGTTATAAAAACCCCATTAAAAAGACCGGAAAGTAATAGTTACTTATATATATATATATATATATATATATATATATATATAACATAGAGTTAAGTTAAATTAAACATGTTTTTAAGAATATCAAACTGATATAATGGAAATAAAAGGCAAACGGTTTTAATGGTTTTATTATTATACGCGAATTACCAATAACTACAAGTTTAAAATCCACGAATACGTACCAACTATTTGTAGAGTTGATCTTATGACGTCATTCTATAAGAGTAATAATACATTTTAAAATCTTTATCTAACTGAAAATATTTTTTATACAACGTGTCCACATGTAGTCTCACTAAACACGCTTTGTGAATGGTTGGATATAAAATGGCTATTACATTCCGATCATTAACTAAGTTAGAAAGTAATACACAAAACTTGATTACTGCTACTCGTATTTAGCAATTATGTTGTACTTATAAAATTTATATTCAAAACACTTACAAATATTTTAAAAATTTTGCTAACACACACACACACACACATGTACCTCACGTTATATGGTATCAGTTGAGATTAATAGCAATGTTAACTAAACGCTTTAACATTTCTAATCTGAAATAAGAGTGACGTAATCTAATTTTATTTGAAATTTTATAGAGAGCATCACCATCATCGAGATTTTGAGATACAATCACCTCATCGTCTTCAATTTGAACGATTATATTGTAACAACCTATAAAGCAGCTAATAACCCCTGCCAGTTTTTTATCAGACACTGTTATTACATGGACATGAGATTATCCCTAAATTAACTGGTTTCAGCACGTCTCTGGAAATGCTGCACACTCTTCAAATCTTTCAGTTCGTTCGCAGAAGTTGTACCGTGTTAATTTCCTTCAATTTTATCTGCATTCTGTTTCGAGACTGTAGTACGTTTTCTAATACATAAACAGAATCTTCAATACTGTGATGCGTGTAGCAGCAAAACACGTTAGCTAGCTAGTTTCACCTCTATATTATTTTACATGCAAGCCTGATCTTATCATAAATACATCAATCAAAAAGCTAATTAAACATAGTACCGCGGACTGAACATCGCAAGCAGCGTTTTCAATTATGGTTTTTAGTCAACACAATACTGCCTACAACTACATACAATCGACTATCAATGTTTTAGCACGGGGGGCAAACGAAAACACGCTAACACGAAAACACGCAAACGCAAAAACATACAGACACGAAAACACGCTAACGCAAAAACCAAAACACACAAACGAAAACACGCTAACGCTAGAACACACAAACGAAAACATACTAACACGAAAACACGCTAACTCGAAAACACGCTAACATGAAAACACGCAAACACGGAAACACACAAACGCAAAAACATACAGACAAGAAAACACGCTAACGCAAAAACACGAAAACACACAAACGAAAATACGCTAACTCGAAAACATGCTAACGCTAGAACACACAAACGAAAACATGCAAACATGAAAACACGCTAACACGAAAACATGCAAACGCGAAAACAAACAAACACGAAAATACGCAAACGGAAAAACACGCAAACACGAAAACACGCAAACGCGAAAACATACAAACACGAAAACACACAAACGCAAAAACACGCTAACGTAAAAACACGAAAACACGCAAACGCGAAAACATACAAACACGCTAACGCGAAAACATACAAATACGAAAACACGCAAACGCGAAAACATACAAACACGAAAACAAGCCAACGCAGAAAACACGCAAACACGAAAACACACAAACGAAAACATGCTTTGCGATGACTGTACCGAAACGCCAAGGAGGCTAATATCTGGATTGAACTCGGTCTCCCAGTTTTAATTGACGAGTTCCAGGCTTCAGAAGTCTCTCTAGTTCTGGAGTCTTTTCAGGAGGTTTAATGTCATCCAGTCTAATACGAAGTCTTCTCTTGAGGTAACGCTCGGCTGGCGAAGTTCCATCTGCAAGTGGCGTTGTACTATAAATTTGTAAAATCTTGCGTATCTTTTGACGGAAATTGAACGATTCTTGTTCCATGACTTTTAACTTGTTTTTCAAGGTCTGGACGTTCCGTTCCGTAAAATCATTGGTTGCTGGGTGTCCTAATGTAGAGAATTTCAGTAATTCCATTCTTTTTGCAGTAAATTATGAATATTTGACTGGAAAAGTAAGTTGCGTAATCTGATACCAGAATTTTAGGATATCCATGAGTTGAGAATACGTTTTCTAGAAGTTCGATGGTCCTGTTTGAAGATGGGGCTTCTCGAATAAAATGTGCTTGAACCCATTTTGATTTTGCATCGATTATGAGAAGAACGTGCTTGCTTAAGTAAGATCCAGCGTAGTCTATATGCAGGAGATCCCAGTTTTCTTGAAGTTTCTTCAAGTTGCTTCATTTTCGTAACGCCAATATGTGTCTCTTGGAGTTCTTGAAGTATTGCTGGGCGAAATTTTTTTGGCATTACTCCACGTTGGCCCTTAAAAAGGATTCCATTCTCCAGAATGTAGTCGTCATGGTGTCTCCCTTCAAAAAGGTCTGATTTAATCTTTGATAATTCATCATCACATCACATAGAGAGGCAGCAGATATTTTTAATAATAGACATCCACATAGAAACATTGGGATTGGAATTAAGTATTTTAAGTCATATGGGGTATCGGTGGAAGGGAAACTTTGTGTAGATTTCAAAAATAGTATATACGCATGTAAAACGTAAAACAGCGAAAAGAATGATTAAAAAACTTTACACTTACCATATAGTAAAACTGACTATCGATAAAGGATGTCATTGGTGCCACTGTGATCTGAATTTTCGATAAAGTTACAAACACTACAATGTTATACATTCTTGCATGATCACAGAAAACGGAAAACGAGATAAATGACTATTCGGTGAACAAATAACTGAATTATACACATCAAATTCCGAAAATCCATTTTAAATTCATTAAGCGCATTATAGTAGGCCTTATTAAGCCTGATCAGCTTAATTAGTATCAGAATTACTAAACAATCCCCAAATAATACATTTAGAATACGTAAAATGATGCAATTATGCAATTGTGATTGTAGCTGCCGTTTGCAAGAATATCTGACAAGGTACACATCCGGTTTTTCCTGATACCCTAAAATGCTCGCAGAAGTACGGCGAAAGCAATTACCGCTAAAAGCGGGAGGATGAGGCAGTTTTAGACAATTTGCAATTTGTTGGAGAAGTTTGCCAAACGTATTGTATACCTATAGGTTGAACAGTACATTTACCGTTTTTATGATTGAAAAAGAACGATTAGTTTGAACAAAAATAGTAAACTACAGTAATTACTAACACCTCCGCTAGTAAGTGCATCTCTTAAGACATTCCTGTAACATCTGATTTACTTATTTATGTTAAGCAAAATTTATATATATATATATATATATATATATATATATATATATATATATATATATATATATATATATATATATACAGGCTGACCGAATAAACTAAATGCATGGCACCACGCGATCGAGGACTAAAAAATAATAAGAAAAGTTGCTATACACATGTCCGATCGCTCTTTGTTTTCGTTACAGGCTGTAGAGATTTTTTCTTTTATAAATTTCAATGGTCTTTATTAAGTATTAAGTTAAACATTTCAAAAAACATAAAATATAAAAAAGCTCTACTGAAGGTGTTCAAACTGGTGACCTTGTTCTTGAATACACACTTGCAATCTTCGTGGTAATGACTCCACCATTCTGTTCCATAACTACTCTTCACTCTTTATTTCTACGGCATACACTTTATCTTTCATAAACCGCCAAAATGAAAAATACAGGGGATTAAGATCGGGACTACGAACTGGCCATGGTATAAGTCCCCCACAACCACTCCACCTATTTCCAAACCTTCTTTGCAAAAATTCTCTTGCCCTTTGAGAATAGTGAGCTGGCGCGCCGTCTTGCAGGTATTACTGTAACCATTACCCTTAAGCTACAATTTTAGCTGATAAATGTTTGGTTATAACCCAGTAGGTTTTGTGTCTTTTGCTGAGTCGGAGATTAAGATAGGCCAGGTTCATGAAGAATATCAGATGTTGATGTAATATATATATATATATATATATATATATATATTATATATATATATATATATATATATATATATATATATATATATATATATATATATATATATATATTCTTACGTGTTTAATTGGAAAACGTTTCTTTTTGATAACGTTCGTCATTTGTCAAATTTACTAACTAAAAACAACAATTTATTCTTATGTTGAATGCTTCCAATTCACTATTTCGCGAATTTTTACGTATCTCTAATTGCATTTAAATTAACGTATGTAACTTCTGTACACAACTCTTACTTAAAAATAAGTCAAATTTAGTACCTTCAGCGACATCTCTGAGATTTCAGATCATTCAATATAAAGCAGTTAAAAAGGAACCTGGGATCTATTAGGGTCAAATAGAGAAAAAAAGATATTCACAAAATACTTATTTTCTATTACACATTTTAGCTTTTGGCAACAATGATTAAATACAAATTTTCTCAAGTTTGTAAAATTGCTTGCAAGGTGTTGGCCAATTTTCTTTCTTCCTTTTTTTAAGAACGCCCTTGATGGTGGATGTTGATTTACTAGAGGATTTTTCGTTTCTGGTTCTGGGTGCTGAAGCATCATTTTTTTGGAATATTATCACTTAAAGTAATGCTTGGTTACGTAAAAGCATTACTAATGCTTTTAAAAGGCGGATACAATGGAAATTATTAATTCGTCCACATCTTTGGTTTTCGAATATAAAAGCATTCAATACTAATTCTTTATATATAAAGACACCTCAATCGAAATTACGTTGAATATTCACTACCGGCTCGTTTGTCACCTGTAAGAGGTATGGTCATAATTAATTAAACAACGTACTTATATTTACTTTCTTTTAGCATCTCCGTACTTCCTATGTTTCTAACGGCATTCCTTCTTAAATTTTCTGCCCACATTTTACTGTTACGTTACTTCCAAAGTACATGATTATCGCTGGAAGGCGTAAGAGCGTTGCTGACATCCGTGACCATACACGTGAAGGCTGCTAGATCATTGGAATAGTACCCGAAGGTTGCAAAATCACATAAGCAGTTTTGTCAGTAAAGGTCAGATCTTTTCTTTATCACCTGGTTACAAGATTGTGTTTCCAAATTTCAAATACACCTAGGAGCTTCTCAGTGAATTTCTACAACGAGAATAAATGTACTGATATTAATTTTGTAATCAAATAATTGACAATTGTTACCTCTTAATGAAATTTATATGTTTAAGGTGCTTCCAGCAGTTCACTTTCACAAAATTCTTTTATGTAAAACGGTATATAGATTCACTAATTCAGTTTTGAATATTTTTGCACTCAATCACAAGTAAAACTTTAATTGAATCAATAAAAGTGACTTGATAGACCGCACCCAAACAAGACGTAGCTTCCATTTTAACCCAATTAATTCTAGCTTCTGTAGCTACATTCACCCAACGATTTAACTCCTGTTTTGATTGAAATATACTGGATGTAACGATTATTTGTATTACGATAAACTATTGCAAAAGTTAAACATTTAATTTCATATGAGTTTGTAATTTTGTCTCGTAATCTTTATGTGTTATGTACATTACTTTTTCCTGTGGACGAGGTTGCTCGGGTCAGTTTTATTTCCTCTAAATCTCTTGATTACTTTGATTGTCACGGTAGTTATTTACTGTGGACCGAACAAACTTTCCAATTACTGATATGTAATATAAAATCATTAGTGTTTTACTGAAAAAGAAATGGGGTTTTGCTTTATACCTTGTGAAGCGTAAGGCAAGCAAGTTAATTAATTAAATCTTTTTTTTTCTGGTTTTACTGAATATCCCAATGGGATTATGTGTTAAACTGACCAATTCAGGCTACGACCAGTAAGATCTTACAGCGGTCGGAAGAAGCATATAATAATTTCATTCTATTTTATTTTTTTAATAATTGAAATTTTAAATTGTAATTGCCGTGGGCACAAGCTGTGGCTCACAACTTTCCATGGTAAATTTTAATTTAATTTTTGGTTTCTTTGGGGTTCTGGGTATGCTATATTTATAGATATGTATATAAGATCTACTAGTTAAATAAGTATTCAGGTATATCGTACCGTCGGGCTTACAGCCTTTGGGGTTGAATGTTATTTTTTTACAATTTTGTTACAATATCGACAATAAAATTACTTTATCGGGGGAATTTTTAACTCATTTCTATCTCTCTTTTGGGCAAATCCTGATTCAGGCTTTACAGGGTTTACTCTCCTTTCAGTACTGGTTGAGTATTTCCTTCTTAACGCCTGAGACGCCTACTTGTATCCGGTTTCTATCTAACCATATATATATATACACAGGGTGTTTCAATGATATTGGGCCAAACTTAAATATAAGTTGAAAAAATAAATTTCTCAAAGTCACACTCGTTTAAAAGATACAGGGTGTCAAAGTTTAAAGAAATATGACAGTTTTTGGTTATAACTCGTGTAAATTTAAACCGATTTTGATGAAACTTGGCATAGACAATAAACAAACAAAGATCTTTAATTTGGCTATTTCAAGTTTTGTGGATGATATTCAGGGTTGGCGCCACTTTTCCCTCCCTATCTTTACACCTCTGCATTTTTTTTTGTAAATCTAGAAGTCTTTTTAATATTAAATTTGATTTAGAAAAAGAAACGGCTCTTGAAAAATTTTGATTAGAAGCTTATTTATAGAGATAGTTTAGATATTACATAGTCTTACATTTGAATTATTTAAAATAATGTATTTTAACAAAATATAAAATTGATAAGTAGTTTTTTTAGAGGCATATTTATTTATTTTTGTCAAGAGATTTTGGCTTGTTGTGCATCACTGTCGTGTTTTTCGCGTTTTTTATCATTATCGAAAACTAAACACCTCCTGAATTATCAGATATGCATTTTATTTATGGGGCTGCAAATGGGAACAGTTGTGATCGGCGGCATCTAAACCTCAAAATTTTTCAACACATTTATGCACGTTAAGAGAGACTGAAGTTCTCAAGCGTCTTGTACCCTCTGGACCAATGAGGCTCAAGGCGAGTATTGCGTTTTGAAGAGGTTTTAAAGCGTGTAGCAGAAAAGCCAACCATCAGCACTCGTGCCGTGGCTCACGATAATGGTGCGTCTCATAAATAGGTTTGGTGAGTATTACAACATCCGTTTAAAAAGCAGAACGTTCAATCGCTAGATCAAACAGAATTTGCGCCTGGAACAGAATTTTGTCGTTGGTTTTTGGAGAAATCTGTGGTAGTGCTTTGTTTTGATTCGGATATGATGTTTTCGGATGAGGAATGTTTCACAAGGGATGGTATTTTCAACACCCGCAACAGCCATATCTGAAGTCACAGGAACCCTCACGTTACCGTCGTACGTGGTCACCAACAACGGTTCTCAGTTAATGTGTGGGGAGCGATCATTTTTGATTAGACCTTTTATTTTACCTCCCAATGTCACCGGTCAAGTTTATTTTCAATTCATAACGAATTCTCTTTTGCAATTACTGGAGGATATTCCCCTAGATATTCGGAATAGGCTGATATTCTAGCGTCATAGAGCACTGTCTCATTTTTCGATCCGAAATTATTTAAATTAAATTAAATTATTTAAAAACACGAGCGGTTTCTCTACTGTTCCCATTTGCAGCACCACCAATAAAATGCATATCTGTTAATTATGCAGGTATATATATATTTTTTTATTGATTGTGGACCTGAACAGGCTAAATAAGGCCTATCGTGCTAAAGCACTCAGGAACACTTAGGAGGATGGATAGAGGGATAATGAATTGCCAATAGATGCCTATGAACAGCTACCTTAAATTTTCTCATATCATAAGTGAGAGGAAAACAGGAACTAGGGAGATCATTCCAGAGTTTAGAAGCCGTGTAGAAAAATGTGGATTGCGCCCGTTTGGTACGACAAGTGGTGATTTGTACTGCATACTGATGATGTGAATGAGCGAACCGAGTGTTTCTCGCAAAGATAGCCTGAGATGGTATCAAAGAATGTAATTCACCAGCACAATAGCCGTTGTAATAACGATAATACAAAGAAAGAACTGAAACTATCCTTCTATGCTCAAGGGACTGTATGTGAGAAGTTAAGGGCGGGTCATTTATAAGCCTAATCGCTCTCTTTTGAATACGATTGACGATATCGAGAGCGTATTGGGGAGCACTAACCCAAAGGTGAGAATTATATTCCAGATGAGGCCGAATTTGGGCCTTATACAGCAGAAGGAGTTGTCGAGAGGTAAAGTACTGCTTAGATCTGTACAAAAAGCCTATTTTACGAGCAGCTGTTTTGGTAGCTGACAGAAGATGGTCAACCCATGAGAGATTTGAAGATACAGTCATACCCAACAGAGTAATAGAGTCTGAAAACTTAAGAACTGAGCCATTCATACTTACAACAGGAAATTATCGATCTTTTTTGGCGGACATAAGGCAACACTGAGTTTTGTAAGCATTAAATTTAACTAGATTATTGCTTCCCCATTCGAGAATACGTTGAATGTCTTTGTTGATTGAATTTGCCATTTCAGCTTTAATTTCTTGATTTGACATAGAAGGTGGATTATCACTATGAGTAGACTGAGATGAACTACAGTGAAGAGTGCTATCGTCAGCAAAGCAATGGATGGGGTTAGTTGTTGAAGAAATAAGGTCGTTTATGTACAGCAGAAAAAGTGTAGGCGCTATAACGGATCCCTGTGGTACGCCCGCGTTAATGCTAACTTCTTTTGAAAAAAAGCCATCAACTACGACACGTATTCGTCTTTTATCAAGGAAACTAGAAACCCAGTTGATGAGCGTATCATTTAACCCAAACGAGGTGAGTTTGGCAAGTAAACACATGCCAAACTTGGTCAAATGCCTTTGAGATATCTAAAGCGACTACAACTGTTTCACCGGACTGCTCTACAGTACTGTTCCAAACTTGTGTCACATATGAAAGAAGATCGCCTGTTGAACGACTTTGCCTAAACCCATATTGGTGGTCACTAAGGAGTTTGTTAGTTTCAAGGAACGTGAGCAGTTGCTGATTGATGGCTTTTTCCATGATTTTAGACAAAATGGAAGTGATGGCAAGGTCTTATCACCTTTTTTGGGAATAGGTTGAACATTTGCTAACTTCCATGATGAAGGGAATTCTCCAGAAGATATAGAGATCGTATAGAGCTTAGATAGGACCGGTACTAGTTCGGGGGAACATTTCTTTAAGACAATAGCTGGGATACAGTCGCCTTATTGAGATCAAGCCTACTGATGATCGATTCCAAGAGCTTGTACCGAAAATGAATTGGTTTCATAACGTATGAAGAATAGTTGACTATGGGCACATCTTTTCCAGAATCATTGAGACACGAGTTTGATGCAAACAAATCCACAAAAACGTTGGCTTTGTCTACAGAATCAGCAACTACCGATCCGTCAATAGATGTCAGGGGAATGAAGATGTTCGAAAGTTTTTACTAATGGCTTTTGCTAAAGACCAAAATTTACGACTGCCTAAAGGAGATGTAGCTAGTTCATTGCATTTTCGTTGTTCGAACAACTGTTTAGTTTTAGTGATGACACTTTTGCAGATATTTCTATCACCAACGTATTTATTAGATTTCCATTTAATGTAACATTTATTTTTTAAAGATATTGCATCAGAACAAGCCTTATTGAACCAGGGTTGGGAACGTGAATGACCTACACGGTACTGTTTTTTCGGAATGTATAACTCCATTCCCATGAGGATGACTTCAGATACTGAAAGAGCGATGTCCGAAGAAGAGGACGACTTAAAACAATATTCACGCCATGGAAAGGTTGCAAAGAAATCCCGTAAATCACTCCATCGAGCTGACTTAAAACATCACAAGGTTCTATCGGTTTTGCGAACAACAGTGGAATTAGGTACAGTAGAAATGATTTTTATTAGACCTAAAGGCCAAAGAACGGAAGTTTTATAAACAAGAGGGTTTGATGTAAGAAAGAGATCTAGAAGATGTGGAGTATGGTTAGGGTTATCAGGGATTCTTGTGGGTTCAGAAATCATTTGTGCGAGATCACATGAAATAGCAAATGTTTCTGCACTATGACCAGCGGGATTTGTAGTAGATGAAAATTGAAGCCAATTAGAGTTATGAACATTGAAATCGCCTACAAATGAGATATCGCAAGATGGAAACTGAGACAGGAGATAGTCAACTTTCATACTAAGGTAATCGAAGAAGTCTTGAAAGTTGCTGTCATTAGGAGACCTATAAATGCAACAGTAGAATTTCACAAAATTAAGACCAGAATGTTTAAACCAAATCACGTCAAAATTTTTATTTTCTAAGAAAGAAACCCTCTTGCAAGCAATTCTGTCCTTGATGTACGCACATACGCCTCCTTTATATCGAAAGTTAGAGTGAAGATGGTATTGAGGAAATTGCAAGTCGGGTGACTCGGAGCTTTCAGAGGTGACTTGTGTTTCAGATAGAAACAATATATCAGGTTTTAATTGTTCAAGATGCTGGTGAATAGCATTAAGATTAGACCTGATACCGCGGATGTTGCAGTAGTGAATCAGAAAGTTGATACTTTCGATGACCGAGGTCGCTTGGGCCCTGCCTTCCCGGACATCCGAATGGGGCAGGATTTTACGTCCGGAATTTATAACCCTAGAAACCACAGCCATCTTATGTAGTTTTCCATAATAAAAAACGCGAAAAACACGAAACATGCACAACAAGCAAAAATCTCTTGACAACATTAAATAAATATGGCCATAAAAAACTAACTATCAATCTCATCAACGACAGACTGATTTCGTTAAAATAGATTATTTTAAATAATTCAAATGTAAGACTATAAAATACCTAAAATACCTCTGTAAATAAGTTTCTAATCAAAATTTTTGAAGAGCCATTCCTTTTTCTAAATTAAATTTAAAATTAATAAAGACTCTTAAGTTTGAAAACAATACAGTGGCGTAAAAGACATGGAGGGAAAAGTGGCGCCAACTCTGTATGTCTGCGCCACTGGAAATCTAGAAAATCTCAAATAGCCAAATTAACGAGCTTTATTTGTTTATTATTCATGCCAAGTTTCATCAAAGGCGGTTTAAATTTACATGAGTTATAACTAAAATCTGTTATATGTTTTTAAAATTTGGTACCCTGTATCTTTTAAACGAAAAGTGATTTTGAGTTAAAATTTTTTTTCTCAACTTACATTTAAGAGAGGAACTACCCCTTTAAGTTTGGCCCAATATCACTAAAACACCGTTCATTTTAAAACTTACCACCCCCTGTAATTCAAAAACAACAAAACATTCAATAATCGCCGTGACAGGTCAATTTTTGTTTTAGGGAGGAACATGTAAATATAACTCCTAGCAACTTCAATTTTAAAATCTCAAATGCAACTACTCCATTTGTTATACATCATTTGAAAAACCCCTTTCGTTATCAACACACCAGTGTATTCTTTTGAAAAAGTTACAAAGTGGTGCTCCTGCGCATTACGCAAGACCTGTACGTGATTCGTTGAACATCTTATTCCCTGATAGGTGGATAGGAAGAAGAGGGGAAGTAGAATGGCCACCAAGATCTTGTGATATCAGTCCAAATGACTTTTCCCTTATTTCAAAATCAGTAGTTTACAAAACAGCACCACTAAACAATCAAGATTTAAAAAATCGTGTAACAGCTGCGTGTAGGGTAATCAGGCCAGAAACTTTTCAAAAAGTGCACGAGGAATTTTATCACCGTCTTTTTTTATTGTTTGGAAAGAAATGGTGAACATTTTGAACAATTCATAGAATGACATACGTTTGAGCTACTCCAACCAATTTGTATTGTTTTTCTTTGAATGAGTGGTTTTTTCAAAAGGAATACAATGGTGTGTTGATAAGGAAAGGGGCTATCAAATGATGTTAATAAGTGGGGTAGTTACATTTGAGATTTTAAAATTGGGGATGCTAGGAGCTACAGGGTTGGACATATCAATACCCCTTGACTGTCACTAAAACAAAAACTGACGTGCGATTATTGAATACACACACACACGCACGCACGCACGCACGCACGCACGCACGCACGCACGCACGCACGCACGCACGCACGCACGCACGCACGCACGCACGCACGCACGCACGCACGCACGCACGCACACACGCACACACACACACACACACACACACACACACACACACATCGCAAGTGTAGTGTGCAGTACCGTTGTGTTTCCAGGTGTTGTCTCGCGTCTGCTTGCTGCGGTTATCTCTGACTTCTGTCAGTACAAAAACGATGTTTAGACAAAGTCCTGCTGTTTATATCTAGTGTTGTATACGGTCACCACTTTCACTTCGGCTACTTTCCACTTTCTCGATTTCTGGGTGTTGCTTGCTGTTCTTCCTGCTGTGAGCACTGTTAGTGTAAGAGATTCTTGCGAAACATGCTCTTAGCTGTCGGTGGTTGTTCCTCCTTTGTGTTTTTCAGTTTGCCTGGTCTTAAGTCATGTCGGTTGCTACCCATTGTACACTGTACTGCATATATTAAATATAACATAATAAATTGAATTTTGAATTTCCGCGTCCTCCTTGTGTTGAATTGTTGTTTCGGTTTTTTCAGTGACTGTTTACTCGACGTTTCGGGAGATCCCACTTGCCATCTTCAGGATATGTTTAACTTTCCGCTGCTGCTTCGTGCTACTCGTATTGAAGTGACTCCTTTTGGTTGATGTTCCGTATTACATAGTGTTCCGAGTTTCTGGTTACGCGCTTGATTGCGTCTTTTGGTCCCTTGTTGTATTTTCACTTTTTCTACTTTCTTAGGTTAAAGTTATGTGGCGGGAAATTTAAAGGTATCATTAAGACTAAAGGAATGGAAAATTTAAAATCTATGTATTAAAAACTATGTGTAGTAAATAATTATATATTGTGCTCAGATTGCTAATGTCAACTCTAATGTTCATTGAATTTAGATAATAATCATCCTTTCGACTTAGCAAAAGAAAGAAACCTTACGAAAGGTCTGGCCCTAGAAATGTGTCAAGTAAATAATAATGAACATTTAATAAACAATAGAGCTGACGTTAGAAATCCTAGAAAAAAGTTTATAATAACCATTTATGTTCCAAATTTCATGTAGATACTTAAAAAAGTGTTATTCTGTCTAAAAACTCAAAAACTCGATGTTAAATTGTTTTTTTAATTCCACTATTGTGATTTAGCGGAAAAAATTATACAAATTTGATTTTGTAGCTTTAACAATAAAGAAGAAAGTGCGCACTTGATTAGCATCACTTTGTATATGTATATATGTATATATATATATATATATATATATATATATATATATATATATATATATATACTCGAAATTTGCAAAAACGGTAATATTAAACCAAAACAACAGTAACAAAACGAATTTTAAACCAGCGCAAACCTACAACAGTTGTTCAAAATGACTTCCTTCACACGTGATACAAGAGTCAACTCTTCGCCCCATTGACTGTCGTATTTGCTGAAATATTCCTACTTTATTTCTTATTGTCTTACAGCCAGCTGTAATTCGATTCATAAGGTCTTCAACATTTTCGACGCGATTGTAGTAAACAAATGACCTGAGAAAACCCCAAATGCAGATATCTAAGGGATATTCATCAGAGCGAGATGGCAAATGCTGTGTACCTCCCCTCCCTACCCAACGATTTGGATATACTGCATCTAAGTGACGACGTACATTAATGCCAAAGTGTGCTGGGGAACCATCGTGGATAAACCATACATTTTGTCTGATGTGAAGAGGATTCCTTTAAGAAGTGCAGGTAGGAAGTGATGACAAGATTCGCCATTTAAAAGTGATGTGAGGTAATATGATGATCGTCAAGTACTTCAAGCCACACGTTTACTGAAAATTGATGTTGAAATAAGCTTGAAAGATTCCATGTAGATTTTCATCAGCCCATAGGTGATTGCTATGAAAATTTCGTATAGAATCTCTGGAAAAATTTGTCTCGTCAGTAAACAAAACGCCATTAAAAAAATTAGGATTTTCAGCGGTTACATTGAGAACGCATTGGCAAAAAACAAGACGTGGTAAGAAATCTCCAGGTAGTAGCCCCTGTACACAACATATAACTCAGCATACAGTCATCGAACTTGTAGACTATTTCCATTACTTCGACCCTAGCAAAATACATATCTGCGATTTCCACATTTGTAACATTTTCTTGAAGACACGAAACTTATTCACTTATTGACATTAATTTGGTAGTAAACTAATAATGAAAAAATGATGTGATATTTTGACGAGACAGTTGTTCTTTATTTAAAAATATTGACAGCAACCTACTAGATAATGTATCAATAGAAATTAAAAATATGCAATTTGCAAAAAAATGTTTTATTGATTTGCTTAAAAACGGCGCGTCGTGCGAAAAAATTCAAGGTACCAATTTAATTCAGAATTGATGGCGGGTTTCTACAAAAATGTCGAAAAGGGAAAAAGCCTGTGTCGCACCATTATTTTTTATTAAAAAAGTTGTGGCATTCTCGCGCGAACGCCAATGGTGCAAGTCGAAATATTCGAATCACCAAAAAAAAAATGCACATATCCCTCCAAAACGTATTCCAAACGTCTAGTTAGTATATTTAAAACTCTTTGAAATAATTAATAAAAAGGAACAAAGAATTAAAATGTAAACTGTCTGTATACTTCGACCTACATTTACTTCGGCAATCGCCCCCTAAAATCTTTCGCACTTATTTACAAACATCCTGTAAAATGTCTGTTAGTACCGACAAGGAATGTAAAACTTTATTGTTATTTTACTCTTGTTGTACATTATGCCAGCCATACACGTTATGATATACTTGCGTAAGTTTAGACTTGTGGTATACTAGCTGCGTTCTAGTGCGTACGTCCTGCAGTCGGTTTCACGCCAAAATGACGACTGAGAGACATAGAGTTCGAGAGATTTTGGAGGAATTTATAAATATATACCGAAATGAACCTTGTGTCTGGCAAATTAAAAATCAAGATTATCACAATAGGGATAAAAAAACAGCCGCTTATAAAAATTAATCGAACAATATAAAAAAATAGAACCAAACGCCAACCGTGATATGATTGTTAAAAAAATGAATGGCCTACGTACGAATTACCGAAAAGAAAAAAAAAGGTAAAAGAGTCTAAACAATCTGGAGCAGGCACCAATGATGTTTTTGTGCCCATATTATGGTATTACGATCTCTTACAATTTCTGGATGACGATCAAGCAACGCCAAGATCTTCTCGTTCTAATATCGCTGAAAATGACTGTTCTCAAGTAAGTACCCAATTAAATATTATTTTATTATATTTATTTATTACAAATAATTATTATAAAAGGCAAAGCGTCATGTAAATAATAGTAATCGAGATCACCTCAATGGATAAAGTTATCTTGCCAAGGTACACTTCCCTCATTGTTAAAGTAGTGTACATACAGTTCTCTAATATTTTTGGCGGCAGTTGGGTTATTTCCGTTGTAATGGCTCCATGTTCGAATCATTAGAATTTAAACCTTTGACCCACCCACAAATACAGTTTTGTGCAACTCCAATTCCCAGTACTCCAACAGTTCATTCGTGCAGTATCAACTCCACCTCCTTCCATTTCAGTGCTACAAAACCATCAAGAAAGTAGTTACAATTATTCTTCCGGGTCCTCAGTGTAGTACAACTCAGACTCACAACATTCAGTCGAAGATACTATAGTGCAATTATGCATTCCACAACAACCAGCCGGAGCATATGTATCTCAGTTTAATGATTTTGAATAAAAATTGTTAACCAAATCTAATAAAGGTTTTTACCTGAAATAATTAATTGTACTTACTCACCTTGAAATAATTTGTCCGCAGTACTCTGTATATCGCGTCACATGTTTGTGGAATAATAACAGCCAAGGCCAGAGGTGACATTATTGTTGAAAACTTCAGGTCTTCGTAATTACTCCCAGTTGCGAGAAATCCCTGAGTTACTGTCAGTATTTCGTGTGGAGATATGGCTTGTCGCATAACAGTATCTTGTTTTTAATAAATGGTGTAACCATCAACAGAAGTTCCAAATATGTTTCTTGGTCTATACGCAGATAGTTATGCCAGTCTTTGGGTGCAAATTTCAATTCAGTTAACGAATTGATGTGCGAATACTGCTCTCTTTTTCGTAACCAGTCTTTACATCATATAGATCGTTTCTTTCAAGTCTTTTCAATTTTTTTGTAGCAAATATTAATCAAACTAGTGCTAAAGCGCACAACACACCTTGGGTATTCCCCACTACAGAAATGGTATCGCTTAAGCGTACTTCAGCCATTTGTGGTCACTTCCCAATGACGTCTATTTGCGCAATTTTTGACTTGCGCAAGTATATCGTAACGTGCATGGCTGGCATTAGTAACGCATACGTAACGTTGCCAAATTTCAGTGTACTTAAATTGATACTTTTTAACTGAGCAGATATATTAACATTCCATACATTGTGTTAAAATAATATATAAAAGAAAAACTCTTATTATGTGTACTTTTCTAATATTAATTAAAACCTCCAGCTTTATTAAAGGAACGCATACCATAAAATCATTGTGAAAATGTAATACAACCAAATTATATAGGCGGGCTTAAATTAATAAATGGTGATGAGCCTAAATATTTCTCTCGTCCGTCCTTAATTATGTCAGCTTAATAACGGAGCATACCTAGCAAACTACTAAAAGGGGTGCTATTTACTTTCACAATAATATTTTAATGAAGCTATGTTTTTTAACTTGTGCATTTTAAAAGTAGTGTAATCAGTCCTTGAGATTTTTAGTGTACTTTTTTTAATTAACTTACAAAAACTTACAAAACAGGATTTAATAAAGAGAAATTACTTCAAGCCTTTATATGTGCTAGTATTTATTGTTCATAATTATTTGAGCAATGTCAGTATTGATTAAGGAACATTCGTTATGTTGTAATAAAAGTAAGCTTAATTTAATACTCCTCTTCCTCACTAAAGGTTCTCGCCAATGTCATATAAGAAATTTACAGTAGCTTAATTAATTGAACAGAAGAACTTTATAAGTTGTGACGTGCGGAATCATATCTATGTTGTTTTTATATTCCTTAGTCGTTCACGTCCACCTTCTAAAATTTATGCTTATAGGTATGTACATAAATTTGCTTTGCATAAACATTTTCTGTACGCTACTGCTTCAGTATCTCGTCTTATAATATTCATACAACATAATCTTTCCTGCCCTACTGAAGCAAATAAATAACTCATTTTATACAGTTGTATTCTGCTTTAAAAACCTTTGCTTAATATTATTCTAATAAAATTGCTAGGGAGAGTTGGGGTATGGTGCACACCTAAGCGAGCATTGACCTAGTAGCAATTGTAATAACAGTGCATAAAATCCAAAAATAGCAATAAGAGCCCTAGTTTATTGACTGTCAAGGAGCATAACCACAATTTAGTAGCTTTTAACTTAAATCACAAAAAATAAAAGTGCGTTTGCGCACAGTTCCCCCACCCCGTAGGGTAATGGTGCTCATTAGGTAGGGAATTATGCGCAGAAACATTAAAACACAAAACATTTAATGAAAAGCTTTTATTTGGTAGCTAAGCAATAGGTGGATATTTTAGTTTTTTGCAGAAGTTACAAATGTAATTTTTTGGACTGTCCACCCCAGTGCAGTCGGCGTGATTCCATAAGCCACACATGACACATCTGTACCATAACTCGTTTTTTCCGGGTTCCCCGCATATGCCACATGGGACCCTCAGGTTGTCTTGGTGTTGGAATAAAATAATCTATTTCATCCATGTCGTCCAGGGAGTCATCGTCGCAAAGATTATTTTCTTTAATGTCATCGGAAGAAGACTCTGCTTTTTTTCTTTCCTCTTTTTTGTATTTCTTCGGATTCAACTATTCGCCTCTTTGCAGCGTTGCTTTTAGTGCCTTTACCACCTTTTGATTGAATATCTCTTTTACTTTAGTGTTCTTCCTTTTTTCTTGCGCTTCATCCAATATATCTTTCATAGGGGTACTGGTAAGAATTTTTGAGTGTTGCTTCGAACGTGAAATCTTTTTTACTGATTTAGGTTTGTTTTTGGAAATTGGAGCAAATTCAAAAAATGAATTGTAAGATTTGGACGAACATGGCAAAGGTTCTCGGCCAACATTTGATACAGACGATTGGTTTTCTTGATCCATTTGAGCTTCTAGATCAATTTGACTCTATGTCTGAGGTTCAGGTGTTGCTGATCTCTAATTGGGCTCGAGGTAATGCTAAATTAGTGTTAGGTTCGGAAGAAGCTTCTACAGAAAATGAACCTAATTCATGAGCAGCAGCGATATCATCTTCATTGAATTTAGTTGGATTGAATGGAAATATTCCAGCAGAACGAAAACCGGATGCTGCCTTTTCCATGGTTGCCACTTTCATAAAAGCTTTGTTCAAAAGCTCTGCAATATCGTACTCTGTAATTTTTTTTGTGGCCAGTGGTCGTTAAATACATATCATACTCTCTGTAGAGTGCGTTCTTTAAAGGCCCAAAAAACGTTAGATCCAGGGGCTGCAATCGATGTGAAGTATTGAGGTGGGAGTGACACAACATGAATATAATTTGTTTTGAAAAAATTCTATTGCGCTATGACTTGAGCGATTGTCTAAAATAAGCAACACTGGGTCTTCAGCGGTGGGCTTCGCATGTTTTACAAAGTGGTGTAACCAATTAAGATATAGATCTGCGTTTATCCAACCGTTTTTTGAACATTGGTAATTGATACCAACTGGGCCATTTTTCTGTAAAGCAGGAGCCATCCTCATCCTCGGGTATATTAACATGGGAGGAGTGTAATTCTCGGCAGCACTCATGCAGAATACGCCTGTAATCGTCTTACCTCGTTCACCCAATGTAGCAGTTCCTATTTGCTTTACTCCCTTCTTACAGTAAACTTTAGGACATTTCTTCTGGACAGTAGTTATGCCCGTCTCATCCAGATTAAATATTCCATGTTCCTCAAGTGTACATTTTTGGAACACCCTTTCTCGGTTTCGGTAAAATAGTTTAGTCTCTTCTAAATTAAACGTAGTGATTCTATTTAGACTGGTGCCTTCAGGTTGCCTCAGACTTATTTGAGGATGTCTTCTAAGAAATCCGTAAAGCCAAGCTTTACCAGCTAACTGGGATTCTCTATTAAATGCATGTTCTATGCTATTTGCTTCTGCATATTTAAAAGCTAATACAATTTTGCCAGAGTCAATACATACTCTTCTAAATGGCGTTCTACTTCTTGCGAAAAGATTGCCTTACGCCCCAGATAAAGCGTTTTCGTTCGTTGAAGTTTATTTCGTAGGGCTGATTCGGGAATGCCGTATGCTCTACCGACTGCAATAATTTTCCTGCCATCGTTTCTGATAGCATTTAGTCCTTCCTCCAACGTTTTCGCACTATAGGCATTAATATCTGTTTTTATTATATATTTAGGTGGCATCTGAAATGAAAAAACAGATTTGTATTACTTACCATTGAATTGAAGGAGGGGTAATGGTGCGCATTTTTGCGCATCATTACCCGACCGTGCATTTCAAACCAAATCACCTCACATTACAAAAACTATTTAGGTTATATTAAACAAGGATAGATCCATACATGCAGGAGATCATATCTTTAAGGATATATTTATTTCAAAATAATCGGTTAACAATTAGAGACTTACCGTCTTATTTTATTCACGTAGAAAATTACAACAACTTGTGCATAAACACACACGATCACTTTCTGAGAGCAACTGACTCTATAGAGTTGTCGCTTGTGGTGTAATCGAATCGTAAGTGACGCTGCTCAAGGTTTCGTGTAAGGGATGTTTCTAAATACCACTCAATTGCTAGATACAGCTGTGCGCACTGTTACCTCCTGCGCACGGTTCCCCAACTTTCCCCTACTAAAAATTGTTCAAAAAAACATCATTTAGTGGGGCTGTGTGGTAAATATGCAAACGTGAGCATTCACCGTTTTCATCTTCCTTCTAATAAAACTTCCCGACGGAGGCCACAGTGACATCTAAAAGCATGTCTAAAAGATCCCCTGCGTTTTATACTAAAAATGTTTACTGAAAGAAGTTGAGATCTGACTAGAAGGCATTTCAAGTTTAAGATAACGTAATTATTTTCACCCTTTACAAAGTAAAGATTGAAATTTGAAAGTTTAGAGAATAGAATCAATTCGCGAAAACAAGAATAATGACAGGCTGTTGTCTATGCTAAAAGGTAGGTCAAGGCTAAATGGTGTTTGTATTGGCTTTGTGTATCTGTGTATCCAGTGGCGGCTTGGGGTGGTTCACACAGGGGGTTCATAATTTCAAAATTAAAAAGTATAACACAAAAACGCTTACCCAATCCTTCTAAGTTTCATCGACATACTGTTCCAGGTAGGTACTGTTCACTGTACAGTTTGTTTTGAGGGAATAATAAATATTACACTATACAGTTTAATTACACCTGACGATAAACGAAGTCCATTTTATGTGTCTTTGACTTGCAGAACAGTTCTATCACGTTTTCATTAAAGTTTGGGAAAGCATTTATCAATTCTTTTTCACAAGATGACATAGTAAGGGCATTTAATCAGTCTTCTTTCATTGTATTTCTCAGGAAAGTTTTTATATCCTTCAGCTGTGAAAACTGGCGTTCCCCTTCGGACGTGTAATAAGAATTTTTAAAAGCTTAACAACTTCATTAAAGGTCACGCTTAAGCCATCCAGCAGAAGACTGTAACAATCCATTTTGGGTTGTATTAAAATATACCGTAATTTAGGTTCTTCATTCATTTAGTTGTAAATTTAAGAAAAATTTTATTTATTAATGATTTGTAAGTATGAGGTAGGCAACTTAACTTGCATTTTGGTGTAACTTAAGTGCATATCTTCTTAAAGGTTTATACTCCCACTTGTTTAAATTATTTTTTTCTGCTTATATTTTCGCGCAGGCGTCATCTTCTGACTTTCTGAGCGTCCATTTTTTTCTTATTTCTTGTGGTACTCTGTTAGATGCAGGAAGCCATATTTTTTGGGTTTCCCCCTAAATTTTGTGAAAAGTGCCATTGATTTAATGGTAAGATAATTTAACTCGTAATACTAAAAATTAAAACATTTGCTCTTTGCAGGCGCTTTTTTTTTACTTTTATTCCATTTTGAGTGTGGTTTATCACGTAACGTATTATTTCGAGATATTGCGCAACATTGACACAAGGATTACATTACCTTGGTTTGCATTTCCGCATTTATTTTTTATAATACCAGGGGTTCTCAAGAAGATTTATTATATTTTGTACAGGTATTTATATTTATAACAATTATTTAGTAATTTAAGGCTATAACTAGTTTTTAAGATATATTTTATTTAACCCTATCATTAACTGTTAATAAACATAGTTTGTATATTTTTTATTTTTTTTACATTTTGGTAGAATTTTTATTGTAAACAACCTCGGTTTAGTTATTCCGAGCATAATAAAAAAATAACTTGGCGTCCGAGATCATTTTTATTTGTGTTTCATTGCATTTTTATTATTTATGTTAAGTGGAAATAATCGAGCAGAATTTGTGGTAATTAAGCAAATCAAAAGATAGAATCGGCCCATTTTAATCAACCGACTGAGCCAACGGCATTATTTTTGGTGAATGGGGTGTATCTCGAGTTAGTTTAACGATTTGTTTAGAGAACATTTTACAACCAATTTATTTACACCCATTTATTTTTACACTACTATATTATTAAAACACTTTTTATACGATTACCATTACCATATTGTTATAAGACCTAGTAGACCTACAGCACTGACTTCTATATTTTACCTAAATTCTTCTCTAGAATATAGAACGCTTAATTCAGTTCGAAGTCTGTTTTCATTGAGGCATGAATAAAATTTTACTGCTTCTTTAAGGCAATCTTCTGGAAATTTTTTTTCAAAAGAGGAACTGTTTAAAAGAAATTAAGTTTGATAACATAAACCGAAATTTGATTTTTATTTCTAGCAAAATAATATCGCACACTTTAACAGCTTCCCTCCTTCTTTGGCTACCATCAGTTACTCTTCGCCGCTTTGATGGTCGAGGAGTCAGTTCTGAGTCATTTTGTTTAACCAAGTGAGTATCTGTGTCAGCACTGTCAGCGATTTCCGTTCGAATTTTTCCAATAGCGCGTTCAACATTATCTAAATTATTCTTGATTTTTAATAATAAATAATAATAATAAACCTTTATTTCCAACAGACAATCGTAACATTGTATAGGATGTGTCCTTTTTAATATAAATATAGGCAGTTTAAATGCATAAAAAACAGTTTACATTAAAAAACAGCGCTACTACATGTAATTAAAGTATTCATTTATATCATAAAAGCAGCCATTGACTAGAAATGTGTTACACGTCCAAACCGCACTAGGCGTCGTGTAGGCTTACTAATGTAAGCGGGTTGCCAAGCCAGCTAACAGGGAGATGGGCGTGGTCGAAATAATAAGTAAAATGAATGATTAATAAGCTCAAACACCTTACACTTATACTCAAATAGCTCAATTCGGGAAAATATGTCTCTAGGCGCCACCACAATCGAAACTTTGTTAATATAATTGTCTTAAGCTGGATGTTAATTAACCCTACCTGATTGTGGAAAGTAGGATTGTGCTTACTCGGTAAACTCATATACGAAGGTTCTAAAACAAACACTCGTCCAAACAATTCAACTCAAACTCAAATAAATTTAGTACTACCCAGGTTATTAAAAACTTTTTGAATACACCTCGTATACCAAAACTTCCAAAATAAAATTTATCACTCAAATTTATTCAATGAACGGTAATTAATTTTTAAAATTCTTAACATGAACGATATCTTTTAAATTTACTTTACTTTTGAATCGTATTTGACATTCGTAAACATTTAAGGTTTCAAAACTCAAACTTTTTTGTTATACTTAATGAAATTTTTAAGACAACAGCTGATCTGTTAATAGTGCATTGCTCTAATGAAACTGACATAAAAATTTTGTAATCAACCTGGCTAATATAAACTTTCAGGTTGTTCCTTAAATCTGAAAAATTAAAATCTGCAAAGCTTACTTTTAAAATTGTCAAAACAAGATCACCAATTAAGTAAATATTACAACTGTGTTTCATACCTGATTAAATAAACAACAAAAATAAAAATTTAACGATAAATATATATTGTCCTGCATAAAATAAACAAAAACACAAATATTTACATAAATTACATCAGCGTGGTTGAAAATCAAAACCACACGTCACTACCACTTTGCAATCTTACTTCTAAAACAAACCATACAATACGACTCAAGAACGATTATCTTTTCGTTTCAAAACTATTTAATAATTTAATCAACCATACGCAAGTAAACTAACAAAAGATAATCGGGCTTAAGTCAGTTCATAAAATTCCTAAATCTAATTTCTTACTTAACAAATTTGTCCATAAATCCTTTGCTTTTCTTTCTTCTTTCTTCCGTAAACCAATTATATGTAGTCCATTTGTACTGCATAAAATTGCCTGAAGCACATTACAAAAGGCTCAACAAAACTTAATCCTCTGTGCACTCACGATTAGTTCACTATGCACCAAACATGTAATAACGGTAAACGTTTGGTTGCCTCCTTAAAATTTCTAGCAACCTTTTACACCAATTTAGTTCCCTATATAAATAAAACTTTCAATGTCATATAACGTTACTTAAACTTTGGTTTAATATACAATGAACCCTTCGTTCACTTAACAGGTGGTCTCATAAATACTTTTAGCTGAATCTCGTTACAAAAACACGCGCTGCCCTTCACACTTTAACATAACAACTGTTATCTTTATTCAAATCTGCTTACGCACTATTATTTTCTTGAAAATAAACAAACTAATTTTTATCTTCAACTTCAATTTTAATTATGGTTTTGTTTATGAACGTCTTTTTCAATTTATCCCCGATTCGGGTCACGCAGTTGATTAAACAATTACTGCCTCATTAAAATTCACAAACATACTCCAACATCATCACCGTCTATCACTCGCGTGCGTCTCACGAGCTCATCACCAAAAGCTAACAACTTCAACTCCCAACGACAACAACCCTCGTCAATCTCTGACTTTCCTATTTATAACTTCAGTCATCCATCTTTAAACATGTCTTCCTTCCGCGTTATATTCTCCAATAATATTCACTCAAAATGTCATAGTTCTGATAGCTGCTTCCCTCTATACAAGCACGCGTGTAATTACAATACATCGCCATATTTGTTTTACTTACAAATTTTCAATTACTTCATGAAGAAATCATCTTTCGTCACTACATTCATTCAGTAGCCCTCTGGACCATTACGCAACTTTTAACATTATCTCCAACTGCGCTCGATCTTGTTCCGCAACATTTGCAAAAATAAGTACCGTCTAATGTCTCAAATTCCATATACATACATTTATTCTCAAAACAATTGCACAACATTACAAAACCCTTCGGAAATTAATACTTAAACATACCCAATCTTTCTCTACATATTTTCTAAAACATTCTACACTTATTCTTCACATTTTCTAACCAAGATTACTCATCTATCTTCAAACATTCCTTTCTTTATCAGCAGCAAACAGAAGCAATACAGTGGAAAGCATTATCGTCCCATGGACAAATTTCTCTTCACATTTACATTCATCAAAATCTAATTATTCCAACACTAAAGTCTCTATAACATTCAAATACACGTATCTACTACATAATTATATTTCTCTAAATTTCCAGTGGCGTATCATACACCACACACACAAAAATTTTTTTTCGTTCAAACTCAATACACTCGTGCTCAAAACACGTAATACGTCATTATAACATCCTATATACAGGGTGCGTCATCGCAACCTGACACCTCCTCCACAAGGAGATTTTCTTCCAGAAAAACTCAAAATACTGGTCCTAAGAGACCTACACAAAGTCAAAACTAGAACACTTCACCGAGGTCCGCTCGTGAAGCACAACCAACTAACGGTGCGTGGTGGAGAGTGGATCCGCTCGCTCCCCATCACCAAGACAAAGATCACACAAAACAACACTGAGCTGCAGCACCGCCACTACAACTCAGCCGGAGACTATAGGCAACCTGAAATAGGGTGGGCAGAAACCACACCTAAACATGGCCTGGCCGAAGCGGTCCAGAACCATGGGGACCGGCGTAGCCAAATATCGAAAGCCACCGCCAAAGCTAAACATCAAAAATACGAGCAATCCGCTCAGCCGATGAGGTCAGCCTCACCGACTACCACCTACGTCACTCTCACTCCAACGCAATGGGACTAAAGTCAATGCTGGGAGTTCCACAGCCGTGTCCACGTGACTGCTTCCCCAACACCTGCCTCCTGGTGTCGACATCATCACTCAAAAAAACACACTCACCAAAAAAAACAAACGTCAAATCCGGTAGAGTTCAAAAGAACACGTCACAAATCGGTAATCAATAAAGTAGACCCATCAGACTTTCTAAAAACAAAACACCTAATCTAAATAATCCTAACTATATACGACGCTATACCGTAAAGTGGTCTAAAACCAAAATAACCTATTATAATCTAAATCCAAAAATGCATATGTAACTATAACTATCTGTATTTACGAAAGTGGAACTAAACAACCGAACTCAAGAACCTAAAATAACCCTGCATCAAACACGCAACCAGCAAAATAACGACACTCCGGAACGACACAACCAACCTAAACGGACAACAATGCCCACTCAAGACCAAGGTCTCATACCTCGACACACCTTTGATTAGTCGCCTCTTACGACAAGCAGTTGGCCTCTGCTGTAGGAAAATTCTAGGGCCGTCCCTACACAGCCAGTGTGCCCCAAGGACACAAACAAAACAGACAAATTCTGATATAAAGAAAATAGAAATAGTCAACTCCACACGCCCGATAGTTTTTCCGACCAACCTACCAATAGCAATCTGACGGTAGAACAAACAAACAAAAATTCGATCTATTAATTCAATAGCCTAACCTACTATATATATTCACTAAAATCTTATCTAACTTAATCGTCTGAGGGTCTAAACTTTAAATCTTTGGCATGCCATATGCCTCTAGAGTCGCCGAGGCGTCCGATAACTCATACGTCTGATACGAAACTTTTTCTTTATATAAAACGGTCCAATAAATTAGGTGCTAATTTCGCGGCAAAATAACGCGACGCGTCCGATAAAACATAATTCTTCCGCCACACAGTATATCCTACTTGAAAAGTAGCTAATCTTCTTCGTAAGTCGTAATTCTTCTTACTTCTAATATACGCTGCATTCAATCTTCTCTTAATGTCATCATACACTTCTCGAAAAACATTGCCTCTAGCAATTAAAGGTTCTCTATTCGCAAACGCGACGTCATTCAAAGTATTACCACTACGGGTTCTCCATGTCTCGTTCCATCGAGATTCATTTCTCTACCAAAATTCGCAAAATACGGCGTCATCCGTAACTTCATGAGTAGCTGTCCTAATTGCACAAGCCACCTTCGCTAAATACTTGTCCCAATTTCTCTGATTGTCTTCAATATACGATGCTAACATAGTCTTCATTACTCGATTAACCCTTTCTGTTGGGTTCGCCTGAGGGTGATAATTTGCATTAAAATGATTTGGCATTATACGATGCCACCATATTCCTAAAACTGCACTTCTAAATTGTGATCCGTTATCACATAACACATACAACGGTACACCAAATAGTAAAAACACATTTTCTTCGATATTTTCACAACACCGCGGCCGTAGCCGTACGTACGGAAAAATAACACAAACTTCGTAAAATAATCTGACACTACTAGAACATAACTATAACCACTTTTAGACCTAGGAAGAGGTCCCACAATATCTGTCGAAATCATTTGCCACGGTTTATCGATAACAGGATGCTGAGTCATCAGTCCTGCCGGTAATCGCTGTTCAGGTTTATGTGCTATACACTCTTCACACTTATTCACATAACGTTTCACATCATTCTTTAACGGCCAATAATATAATTTCGAAATACGCTCATATGTCTTGAATATTCCTGCATGCCCTGCAGTAGTTCTTCATGATACTTTCTCAACATTTCACCACGCTTCGCCTTCGGAATAACTTCACGCCAACTTTCCGCGTCTTCGTAAATTCGGATAACTACACGTCACATGCTTATATAACTTCCCATCTTGAACTCTCCATTTTGGATACGCTATCGGTCGATTCTCAATACATCTCTTCATTCTTTTAATCCATTTATCTTCTACAATATCGTCTTCTTCATTATGGTCTTCGCCGGTAATGTCACTGTCGGTATTATCTTCACTAGACGTTTCCTCAATAACGGAACTGATCGCGATAGGGTATCGGGTACCATGATCTCTACCCTTCCTATGTATAACTTCAAAATCATACTGCTGGAGCCTAACTGCCCATCGAGCCAAACGTCCTGTCGGATCCTCAAATTATGTAACCATACTAAGGATGCATGGTCCGTAATAACTAAATTAACCCCTTCGATGTATGGTCTTAGCTTCTCTATCGACCATAACACCGCCAAACATCCTTCTCGTAGTCGAAAACTTCCGTTCGCTACGCGTCAATGATCTACTATTATAACATATAACTTTCTCCACTCCATCAATAGTCTGAGTCAAAACTGAGCCGATTCCATAATCCGATGTGTCAGTTTGAATCGAAAACGGTAAACTAAAATCTGGACACGTCAAAATAGGTGCTGTCACTAAACAATTCTTAATAATATCAATGCACTACATTCTTCCGTCCACTAAACGTACATTTTCTTCAATAATTTCGTAAGAGGTGCGATAATAGACGAAAACTGCGCGATAAAACGCCGATACCATGATGCCATACCGATAATTCTTCTAATTTCCGACGCCGTAGTCGGAACCGGAATCTTCAAAATAGCTTCAACCTTCTCGGGATCAACTGATAAACCGGTAGAATTTACCACATAACCCAAATAACGCAATTCGTCACGACAAAAGGAACACTTGTCCTTGCTCAACGTTAAACCTGCCCGTTCAAAACGCTTAAACACTTCCGTTAACACTTCAATATGTTTCTCAAACGTCGGTGTACAAATTATAGTATCATCAAGATAAACAAACACATAAGGTTCCAATTCTGAACCAATAACACTGTCAATTAATCGTTGCCACGATGCCGGTGCATTAACTAAGCCAAAAGGCATTCTCTTAAACTGATAAAGACCCTATTGGGTACCGTAAAGCCGTAAACTCTTTCGAATCCTCCGCCATTGGCAGTTGCCAATACGCAGACTTAATATCTAAAGACGAAATAAACTTCGCGTCACGAAGACGATCTAAAATTGACGAAACGTAAGGAATAGGATAAGCATCCTTCTCCGTAACCTTATTCAACTTGCGATAATCTACACAAAACCTATATTTCCCGTCCTTCTTTTTGACCATAACAATGGGACTAGCCCATGCACTACTCGATTTCTCAACCACTCCAAGTTTCAACATTTTCTCTAACTCATCATCAATATGTTTCTGCATAAATGGCGATACACATAATACCTCTGCTTAATAGGCTCACTATTGGTCCTAATTCGGTGCTCTACTAAATTTGCGCAACCTAACTCTTTATCCTTAGTCCTCACAAAATAATCCTCAACTAAATTGTCTAATAAATTCAATTGATCGGTAGTCAAATCTAAACGTGAATGTATTACTAAATCCTAGTCTCTAAAATTTCAATTTCACTCAAACTTTCAAACTGCCATTCACCTCTACGAAAATCAGGTACAATACCTGCCTTTTCCAAAATCCCATCCTAAAATCATCTGATGTCTTATATCGGGTACAATAATCACGTCCATTATAACAATTTTCCTCTAATTTCAATCGGAATCGTCACAGTGCCTACAGATAAAACTTTCTGGCCATTCATACAACACACGTAGTCACACGCTTACTTCTACACTAACTCCTAACCTTTCTAAACTATTCCATCCTTTTATTCCCAAAATTGTTCTAGAAGAACCACTATCCAAGAGTGCTAACATAGACTGACTATAAACATTAACATAAATAAATGGTCTCTCATCTGAACCCTGATTGTCAAACATATACTCCATTAAAACTTTATTTTTCGAAAACGTTATCTCTGCCTTATTTCGAGAACTATTATAAAATATAGCCGACTCTACAAAAATTTCGGAAGACAATATGCGACTGTCTATCGCCTCCCTTCCCCATTTCCCTGATTACGTGGAAATCGTGAACATTTAGGACATGTCCTGACGGTAAAATCTGCCCTACCACATCGATAACAATACATACTCTTTTTCGGTACCTGACATTGAACTGCCTTATGATTGCCTTGCTTGCAATTTCAACACAACAAAGGTTTCGCCACATTCATAGTCTTTCTGGACCCAGACGGTTTCACTTCCACTCTCTCAGATACCTTAACTTCGTCACCCTTCACAACATTACGTGACTCACTCACACTCTCTACTTCACGTACATATGCTAAATCAGTCTCTAAATCTGACTTTCTCCTACTCGGCGGTACGTAACTGTCCATTGCCTGTATACGTTCTTCAATCAATCTTCCATACTTAATTAAATCACTAATAGTACTAATTTGGGTAAGTCCTAATTGAGTCTGATAAATAGGAGCGATATTTTTACATAAAATTCTTAATTGTTTATCCTCAGATAACCCTTCATTAAGTCGCGAAAATAATGTGCGCATAATCGCAACATAAATACCCATAGGTTCGTCAGACGCCTGTGTGCGTCGCTTAATTTCCTCAATTAATCTCTCATCGTAATCACTTGGCTGGAACTGCAATCGCAAAGATTCCACCAATTCACTCCATGTCTTAACCTCTTTCCTAATTGACCTGACATAAATAAGTGCTGTACCGGTAAACAAATCTAAACATTCTGCAAACAGTTGCTCATCTTTAACGTTAGGGGAAACTTGTAACTCACTAATTCTCTCCAACGACAAAGACTTAATGTCACCTGAAAAAGAGATGTTCCACTTGCATACGGGAACACTCTTCGCTACAGTCATAATAGGTGCTACGTTTACTAAAGGGTCAACTAATGGTAATTCAGTCTTAAAATTGGTTGATGGTGAAGCCATCACGTCATCGGTACTTATCCCTACATTAGCGGGAGTCCTAACTACTACTTGCCTATCTAAAATTTCATAATTCGAAACTAAAATTGCCATACTCGTAATAAAGTCCTCTTTCTCTTTATTTTCTACATCAGTTTTTGCCACAACATTATTAATTCTATTAAAAATATACTTAAATTTCGTCTCGATAGTCGCTATAATTTTCGTAGTCACGTTACTATGTAATTCATCAATTAATTTCTCAATTTCTAACTTAGTCTCATTAATAGCTAACCTATCAGTATCAAATCCAAATGGGTACGGGGGTCGCGTACTCGCCCTACCCGCAGCTTCTTCACTATAAATATTCCTAAGTGCCTTCCGTAAAGCCGTAATGCCTAAGGAAGCATCGCCTCCCCTAATAGCTATCTCATACTTAATCTCATTCAACGTCAAACAATCAATATGGATCTTATATCCCATCTTAACAAATAAAGGTTTCCCAAAATACTTCAAAAATATCCTAAACAACTCGTTAATACCACCAAAATATCTTTCCAAACAAAGGAATTCACTTAACACACAATAATCTCAAAGTCACAAATGTAAATACTTAAACCACTAATTGTCTCCTCACAAAAAAAAATTGCCATACGACTCAACATTCACTAATCTCAACAAGTCCAATCGATAATTCGTCAACAATCAGTAATCTAAACTTCAGAATCCAAAATTCTACTACAATATTTCATCAAACATCAAAATTAAGTCACATTCAATCTCAAGGCCCACACGTTGGGCTGCCAAATAATTGTTACACGTCCAAACCGCACTAGGCGTCGTGTAGGCTTACTAATGTAAGCGGGTTGCCAAGCCAGCTAACAGGGAGATGGGCGTGGTCGAAATAATAAGTAAAATGAATGATTAATAAGCTCAAACACCTTACACTTATACTCAAATAGCTCAATTCGGGAAAATATGTCTCTAGGCGCCACCACAATCGAAATTTTGTTAATATAATTGTCTTAAGCTGGATGTTAATTAACCCTACTTGATTGTGGAAAGTAGGATTGTGCTTACTCGGTAAACTCATATACGAAGGTTCTAAAACAAACACTCGTCCAAACAATTCAACTCAAACTCAAATAAATTTAGTACTACCCAGGTTATTAAAAACTTTTTGAATACACCTCGTATACCAAAACTTCCAAAATAAAATTTATCACTCAAATTTATTCAATGAACGGTAATTAATTTTTAAAATTCTTAACATGAACGATATCTTTTAAATTTACTTTACTTTTGAATCGTATTTGACATTCGTAAACATTTAAGGTTTCAAAACTCAAACTTTTTGTTATACTTAATGAAATTTTTAAGACAACAGCTGATCTGTTAATAGTGCATTGCTCTAATGAAACTGACATAAAAATTTTGTAATCAACCTGGCTAATATAAACTTTCAGGTTGTTCCTTAAATCTGAAAAATTAAAATCTGCAAAGCTTACTTTTAAAATTGTCAAAACAAGATCACCAATTAAGTAAATGTTACAACTGTGTTTCATACCTGATTAAATAAACAACAAAAATAAAAATTTAACGATAAATATATATTGTCCTGCATAAAATAAACAAAAACACAAATATTTACATAAATTACATCAGCGTGGTTGAAAATCAAAACCACACGTCACTACCACTTTGCAATCTTACTTCTAAAACAAACCATACAATACGACTCAAGAACGATTATCTTTTCGTTTCAAAACTATTTAATAATTTAATCAACCATACGCAAGTAAACTAACAAAAGATAATCGGGCTTAAGTCAGTTCATAAAATTCCTAAATCTAATTTCTTACTTAACAAATTTGTCCATAAATCCTTTGCTTTTCTTTCTTCTTTCTTCCGTAAACCAATTATATGTAGTCCATTTGTACTGCATAAAATTGCCTGAAGCACATTACAAAGGCTCAACAAAACTTAATCCTCTGTGCACTCACGATTAGTTCACTATACCAAACATGTAATAACGGTAAACGTTTGGTTGCCTCTTAAAATTTCTAGCAACCTTTACACCAATTTAGTCCCTATATAAATAAAACTTTCAATGTCATATAACGTTACTTAAACTTTGGTTTAATATACAATGAACCCTTCGTTCACTTAACAGGTGGTCTCATAAATACTTTTAGCTGAATCTCGTTACAAAAACACGCGCTGCCCTTCACACTTTAACATAACAACTGTTATCTTTATTCAAATCTGCTTACGCACTATTATTTTCTTGAAAATAAACAAACTAATTTTTATCTTCAACTTCAATTTTAATTATGGTTTTGTTTATGAACGTCTTTTTCAATTTATCCCCGATTCGGGTCACGCAGTTGATTAAACAATTACTGCCTCATTAAAATTCACAAACATACTCCAACATCATCACCGTCTATCACTCGCGTGCGCGTCTCACCGAGCTCTCATCACAAGCCAAAAGCTAACTTAACTTCAACTCCCAACGACAACAACCCTCGTCAATCTCTGACTTTCCTATTTATAACTTCAGTCATCCATCTTTAAACATGTCTTCCTTCCGCGTTATATTCTCCAATAATATTCACTCAAAATGTCATAGTTCTGATAGCTGCTTCCCTCTATACAAGCACGCGTGTAATTACAATACATCGCCATATTTGTTCTTACTTACAAATTTTTCAATTACTTCATGAAGAAATCATCTTTCGTCACTACATTCATTCAGTAGCCCCTCTGGACCATTACGCAACTTTTAACACTTATCTCCAACTTGCGCTCGATCTTGTTCCGCAACATTTGCAAAAATAAGTACCGTCTAATGTCTCGAATTCCATATGCATACATTTATTCTCAAAACAATTGCACAACATTACAAAACCCTTCGGAAATTAATACTTAAACATACCCAATCTTTCTCTACATATTATCTAAAACATTCTACACTTATTCTTCACATTTTCTAACCAAGATTACTCATCTATCTTCAAACATTCCTTTCTTTATCAGCAGCAAAACAGAAGCAATACAGTGGAAAGCATTATCGTCCCATAGACAAATTTCTCTTCACATTTACATTCATCAAAATCTAATTATTCCAACACTAAAGTCTCTATAACATTCAAATACACGTATCTACCTACATAATTATATTTCTCGTAAATTTCCAGTGGCGTATCACACACCCACACAAAAAAAAAAATTTTTTTTTTCGTTCAAACTCAATACACTCGTGCTCAAAACACGTAATACACGTCATTATAACATCCTATATACAGGGTGCGTCATCGCAACCTGACAAATGTAAAGAAGCCAGATTTAAATTTAGAAAAATTGTCCGAATTTTGAATATTTTTTGATAACGCGTTAAAAATTTTTCTTCCTAATACTGTATGCTACCTTTCTGATTTCGTTAAATTATTGAAAGGCAACCTAAACAGGTTTTTGTTTCTCAAGTCATGGTGATGAACATTAAGATTTTTAATAAACCCCGACGAATTACTGTAAACATATTTACATAATTCGAATATAAGCATACACCGCACAGTCATGATCCTACGTCTCTTAAAAAAATCTCTGCATGTATCTGTTGATCGTAAATTTCCGATTATTCTAATAATTTTTTTTTGGCTAATGAATACATTATGTGCCATTATAGAGTAACCCCAAAAGCTGATTGTGTATCTAATAGAGGCCGCAACTAATGAATGATATACTAATCAATTGATCAGTAGTAAGTATGTTTTTTAAATATCTAAATAGATGTGTCAAAGAATTAAGCTTCTTAATTAATTTGTCACAGTGTACTTTCGAATTTTGCGTATCATGTATGTGTAGCCCTAGGAAGTTAACGCTACTTTCTCTTCGTATGACGTTATTATAAATGTTTATGTTCAATTTAAGGTTATTTTTGCTTTGGTAATTATGAAACCTGATGAAACTAGTTGTGTCACACTTTTAAAACCAACGAGTTGTCAAAAAACCACGAGTGTAACGAAGCAAGAGTATTATTGCAGATTTCTTGCAGCTTGGCATTATCCCTATTAGATATTAATAGGGATGTGTCATCGGCATACAAAGTACAAAAAACATCTGATCAAATACAATTTTTAATGTCATTTGTGTAAAAGAGGAATAAGACCGGACCCAATACTGAGCCCTGAGGTACTCCTGCTTTTACCTTTACGCGTCGAGAATGATACATATTCACATTTCCGTCAACTCTGTGGCCAATAGTGGAAGTATTGCTGTCTATTTTTCAGATATGAAGCTAACCAATTTAAAGCAACTCCACTAATACCATGACGTTCAAGTTTATGTAATAAATCTTCAAAATTCACGCAGTCGAATGTCTTGCTGAGGTCACAAAAGACCCCAACACTCAACAGGGCATTCGCCCCTTTCTAGATATTGTAAGAATATAACGCGTAATTTGTAGATTTGTCTGCTTGAAACCCAAATTGATTCTGTGAAAGAATATTAAATTTCTTTATGAACGTCTGTAGCCGACTTAAAAAACAATATTCAAAAATCTTTGAAAACACGGATGTCTTTGTGATAGGTCTATAATTCTCCATTTGCTGTGCGTCATTCTTTTTATATAACGGAACAATATTACTTATGGTTAATTTACCTTGCTCAAATGAAAGATTTATTAAATAAGTAAGAGATTGAATTATATCAGGATAAATGTTTTCAATAACGGCTGGAGATATACTGTTTGGTCCCGTTGAATTTTTGTTTTTTAATTTAGTTTGTATTATATCTAACAATTCAGCTCCTACTATTGGAATTAATGCTAGTGAACTACTAACTGACTGTACTGTATACTTTTTATAATTATATGGAAGTTTCGATTTTGCATTATTTAAAATCACCGTAGCCGTATCACAAAAATAGCTATTAAAATGTTCAGCTACTTCAACGGGATTATCAACAATTTTATCGTTCCAGACTAGAGAAATGTTTTCCCTACTTACAGATTTCTTGTTACTTATAGAATTTGCTGTGGACCAGAGAGATTTTGTCTAATTGTCTGTATCTGTAATCAGTTTTTGATAATATTCCCTCTTTGTCTTTTTAAGTAATTTCAAATGATTTTGCTTCTCTATGCTATATTGAAGAGACAATTCAGAAAATTTGCTTTTAAGAATATACTGGGTTCTATTTTATTAATAAATTCCCTACGAGATAACTAAATAAGTTGTTCTCTGTGGGATTATCTTCTGTAGTCTTTGGGATTTAAGTTAATTATTAAACAGGTAGGTGCCTATCACAAATAAGTTATAAATTAATAATTTCGTGTAACGTCATTTTACTACGAGAAGTTTGTTAGTTTTCATTAATAATTATTTAATTTTTTTGATTTGATACATTATTTCAACATCCGTTTGAACTTTCATGGATTACTCAGTCCAACAACGTGTGTTTTGTGTAGAAACTTACATAAGAAACAATTCGATAGAAGAAGTTAGGCGTGCATTCCGGCGTCAGTTTAATAACAACAATGGGGGTCACGCGCCAAATCGTAAAACTGTTAAGTTATGGGTTCGTCATTGGCGTGAAAATGGTTCTATACAAAATTTGAAGAAGCCTGGACGTCGAAGAACAGTTCGTACACCAGAAAATATTGAAAGAGTTAGAATTGCGTTTACGAGAAGTCCTAAAAGGTCTACTAATCGACAAACCCTTATCCTAGGAATATCAAAGGGAAGCTTAGATCGAATTCTTCAACGGGATTTAACATTTCATCCCTATAAATACCAAATGGCACAGCACCTTAGCAATCAAGATAAAGAAGCAAGGTTAGCATTTTGTCAAGAATTTTTGGATTTACATCAAGGAGCAATTCACAGTCTCCTAATGAGCGACGAAGCAAATTTTTATTTGAACGGCATGGTTAATAAACAGAATTTTAGATACTGGTCAACTGAAAATCCTCGTGAAATCTTTACACAGAACCTCCATAATCCAAAAGTTGTTGTGTGGTGTGGAGTAGGATCTTTTGGTATTATTGGTCCATATTTTTTTGAGGATGAAAATAACCGCGCTGTAACAGTAACATCCGAGCGCTACGTAAACATGCTAGACATTTCTCATTCCAGAATTAAATAGACGAGGATTACTAAACAATGCCTTACTATTCCAACAAGATGGGGCAACAGCTCATACCTCCAGAAACTCAATGAGTGTTCTGCGAGAAATGTTTAATGGCCGACTCATTTCTCGAATCGGAGATTTCCCTTGGCCTTCGAGGTCCCCTGACTTAACGGCACCCGATTTTTTCCTGTGGGGATATTTAAAAGCCAAAGTGTTTGCGAGTCGTCCAGGTACAATCGAGGAACCCAAAGTCAAAATTCGTGAAGAAGTTGAAGGAATAGACGAAGGTTTGGTACGCCGTGTAATGAACCACTTTTTATCTAATATTGAAAAATGTGTTGAAGTTGGTGGAGGTCATTAAATTTTAGAAGACGTGATTTTTAAAAGTTAGAATTAAATTAGCCAAATATTTATAAGTTATCATAAATCCCAAAGAGTTAGCTGTAATTTAGTATAATAAATAGTTTGTTTTGTTAACTAAAACAATTTTAATGCAAATATTAAAATGGGTAGCCTATTATGGGGAACCCTGTATAAGTCTTTCAAATTGCGACTAGAGATTTTAATTTTTTCGTTGACCCATTTTTTATTTGAGCATTTGGATTGCACCGTTTTGAGAGGAAAACGTTTTTGATAATTATTTAAAAATATGTTATCGAACTTTTCAAAAGCACTATCAATTATAGCTGAATTGTAGATCTCATCCCAATTTACATCCGTCAAGTAATCATATAACTCGGACATACACTCAGGGTGGAATGATCTTTTTTGAAATTTAACAGTTTCCGAATATAAACTTGAAGCCTTCATCTCATAAAAAATAGATCTATGATCTGATATACAGTTATCAAGAACTGCATAATTACCCTTCTCTTCGTAAGAAACGTAAATATGGTCAAATATGGCCATTAATTATATTTTTTATGTTGAACGTACTTGGTAAATTTCCGAGATCTCTGTACTCAAGAGAGTTCTTTATCGGATCAAGGTTAAAATCGCCTACGATCATGAGTTCAATGGTATGCTTATATAATGATACTAGTAAGTTATTAAGGTTCTGTAGAAAGACTTTAAAGTCGCCCACACTTTCAGGAGATCTGTAACAACATATTATTAAAATCGTTTTATTAGGCGTTGGATACCAATATAAACCACATGTTTCAAAATGTTTTTCTGCACAAAATTTTTGAAGATATAATACTAGGACATTAAGGTTATCTTTGTACCAGATTCCTACTCCACCTCCGTGCTAACATTTCTAGAAAATTGGCTGCCTAAAACAAAATTTTATATAAACTATAAGAACAATTAATATCTGAATTATTTAACCATTTTTTCATTGAAACACTTTATTTTCTAAGTAATGCATCTGTATTGACATTATGTAATTGTTTAAAAACATGTCCACTTGTGGCATAACTTTATGAAAGAAATAAAATTTTCCTCCTCTACAATTCGCAAATTGGCACCAGCTTGTTGAATGGTAGCTTGTAAATTAGTCTCTCTCTCGATTTGTTCTAGAGCTTCAACTATTTCTTCTCGGTGCTCATATATTGTATTCACTGTCCTAGAATTGAAGTTCCATCTAATTTTTGAAGAACAAGGTAAGCTTTTTCTCTGAAGGAATTCTTCCAATTTTGCAGCTAGTTGTGGTGAAGTGAAGAAAAAAGTACATAATCCCGTCAGATTGGCAAAAAAAATTCTGCAGTTACTATTGCTCGATGTAGCATGTGACATAATTAGATTTGTCTGATGTGCATAACAATGTACAAAATTAGCCCTTGGATACTGGTCTTGGACATGTCTTTGCACGCTGTTAATAGCACCACTCATGACTGTTGTTCCATCATAGCTCTGTGCAATCAGTTTTTCTGGGTCATCAACAAGCAAACTAATTTCGTTAAGGATGGAGGCAGATAAAGAATTAGCATCATGTCCAATTAGGCAGAAGAAATTTCCAAAATCTTTCGACCGGTCTCGCGTTCACAATATATCTTAAAACAACCACCAACTGAAACTGATTGGACACATTGGCTTCATCAGATATCACAGATATGAAGTCGGTTGCTTTAATTTCGCTAGCAACTTGTTCATGATACACGTTCAACATTGCATCTCTGAGCGATTTATCCAATTCTGCCGTAAAATTTATTAATTTCCGAAAAATGCCCTTGTTATTCAACGTTTGCCGTTCATCATGACCCCGAAGTGCCAGTTCAAACGCGCCACAAAATCTAATGCAATTTATTATTAAATTTAACACATGCCTATTTTTTGTTACCTCTTCATTGTGCTTTTGAATTGCTTTTCTATATGATGAATCTAAAACATTCTGAATGTTATTTTTTCTTAACATCCTTAGACTAAATATATTTTTCAAATGCCCTTCGGAATTTTCATGTTTAGTAATTTTAGCACTAAGATGAATTAAGTCTCTAATTCCGTTCTTTGACCAAGACGGACCGAGCTGGTAGCGTAGTGGTGACACGACCCGCTTAGCATTCGGGAGGTAATGGGTTCGATTCCCGTTACCGTCTATCTTGTATGAGGTTTTTTCAGGGGGTTTTCCTCAAACACATATAGCGGCATGGTCACTGCGTATATGCACACCATGTGCGGCTACTTAGGCGAAAGCTGGGGTAGTATTTTCCCCCTCAGAACCCTAATTCCGTTCCTTCCGATCCTATCCTGACCACACCCATCCTTAATCCCACCATGCATATATACGTAATGCATGTATGTATGCTGGGAATCCATGATTGTGGCAGCCCACCCTACCCCTTAGGGTGGGAATGAAATACGTGGCCTTTTCCTTTTCCTGACCAAGACGGTTCACCACCAAACAACAGACACGGAAAACAAAACAAAGCATTTTCATACCCACAAATTCAGTAATTTTTCTGATAAATATCCAATTTGAATTTTCTTATAACGTCTTTACCTTTAACAGATTGTTTGTTTTCTAAACATAATTGAGGTACCGGCCGTTTAAGATTTTACACTGCGATTTTTTCATTTTACGTTAACCGCGAAAACGCATTACCCAGTAAAACAGCTGCGGAACTCATTATGCCACGCGCTACGAAACTCGATTTGCTACTATGTTACTCTAGCGTCTGACCAGACGTTGAACTTAGCCCCCTTATATTGTTGTAATCACAGGCATGCTGACATCTCTATTTTCATTTCATGCACCTTGTTCGTGTTTAGTTTAGTGTAAATTGTGTAAAATGAAATACCAGTGTGCCGACTGTGAAACATTTTACAGTAAGCTTTCTAAACTAAGGATGTAACAAAATTGGCAGGTTTGCGATATAAAAAATGTACCTCTAATACAGACAATAATATTCAATGCCACATTTGTGATAAAATCTTTATCCACAAATATAGTTTAAAAAAACATCATAAAAAAACTGCATGATCTAAACCCTACCCTTGAAACTCAAATCAAAACCAAACAAATAAGTAAATAAAAAATGTATTTTATGTGAATACTTGAATATTTTTTAATACAAAAGATCTAATACAACATTTAGACATATTTTAGTAACGAACGTTTCTTTAAATACATTTTCGTTTATAAATAGATAGGTTTTTCGACTTTTTTTAGTATCCATCGTTATTATCCTCTTAAAGAGGATAATTATTATCGTTATGGTATATAATTTTTTTCGTCTATATGAAGCAAAGCTTTGATATCACTGGTTAGTTTGTTCGGAGTTTTGTGATTATACTTTTTAAAACAAAGTTACATTGATTTATTATTATTATTTACAACAACTAACAGGAGATTCCGATAAGCATACAGACCGCTGACCGTGAGCAAACTAAAAACTTGCTCACTTGCTACGTATCATGCAGCATTGAAGATGCGCGAAATACAGCTATTCCCGCCACCAATGTAATGTTAACGGCTGAACGGAGCACTAGTCGGACTTCGCTCATCTCAGCTGTGGGGACCGGCGGCGCGCAAGAGGTGACTGCACGTTGCCAGTGGTGTGGCTACGTTGCTCTCATTAAAGAGTCACCACTGTGTGTATCTGTGTATTTGTGTATCTGTGTATCTGTGTATCTGTGTATCTGAGTATCTGTGTATCTTTGTATCTGTGTATCTGTGTATCTGTGTATCTGTGTATCTGTGTATCTGTGTATCTGTGTATCTGTGTATCTGTGTATCTGTGTATCTGTGTATCTGTGTATCTGTGTATCTGTGTATCTGTGTATCTGTGTATCTGTGTATCTGTGTATCTGTGTATCTGTGTATCTGTGTATCTGTGTATCTGTGTATCTGTGTATCTGTGTATCTGTGTATCTGTGTATCTGTGTATCTGTGTATCTGTGTATCTGTGTATCTGTGTATCTGTGTATCTGTGTACCTTGTGTCTGTGTATCTGTGTATCTGCTGTATCTGTGTATCTGTATCTGTGTATCTGTGTATCTGTATTGTATCTGTATCTGTATCTGTATCTGTGTATCTGTGTATCTGTTGTGTATCTGTGTATCTGTGTATCTGTGATCTGTGTATCTGTGTATCTGTGTATCTGTGTATCTGTGTATCTGTGTATCTGTGTATCTGTGTATCTGTGTATCTGTGTATCTGTGTATCTGTGTATCTGTATCTGTATCTGTGTATATCTGTGTATCTGTGTATCTGTGTATCTGTGTATCTGTGTATCTGTGTATCTATCTGTGTATCTGTGTATCTCTGTGATCTGTGTATCTGTGTATCTGTGTATCTGTGTATCTGTGTATCTGTATCGTATCTGTGTATTCTGTGTATCTGTGTATCTGTGTATCTGTGTATCTGTATCTGTGTATCTGTGTATCTGTGTAATCTGTGTATCTGTGTATCTGTGTATCTGTGTATCTGTGTATCTGTGTATCTGTGTATCTGTGTATCTGTGTATCTGTGTATCTGTATCTGTGTATCTGCTGTATCTGTGTATCTGTGTATCTTGTATTGTATCTGTGTATCTGTTGTATCTGTGATATCTGTGTATCTGTGTATCTGTGTATCTGTGTATCTGTGTATCTGTGTATCTGTGTATCTGTGTATCTGTGTATCTGTGTATCTGTGTATCTGTGTATCTGTGTATCTGTTATCTGTGTATCTGTGTATCTGTGTATCTGTGTATCTGTGTATCTGTGTATCTGTGTATCTGTGTATCTGTGTATCTGTGTATCTGTGTATCTGTGTATCTGTGTATTTGTGTATCTGTGTATCTGTGTATCTGTGTATCTGTGTATCTGTTTATCTGTGTATCTGTGTATCTGTGTATATGTGTACCTGTGTATCTGTGTATCTGTGTATCTGTGTATCTGTGTATATGTTTATCTGTGTATCTGTTTATCTGTGTATCTGTGTATCTGTGTATCTGTGTATCTGTGTATCTGTGTATCTATGTATCTGTGTATCTGTGTATCTGTGTCTGTGTATCTGTGTATCTGCGTAACTGTATCTGTGTATTAAATAGTTATGCTTTAACTCATTAAAATTGGTAAAAAAACTGTAGGAAATAAATGGAAATGGGAAAAACGGTTGAAGCTACTATAATTACTATAGAATTATTTATAGCTATTAAAACCACGCGGCATTCAAAGACGCTACACAGAGGCCTGAGGTTAATAGTTCGAAGCACGAGTTAGTCTACCGCCAAGTGAAGGCTTTCCAGAGGAATTTCCCCGGGCTATGTATTAGCTAAGCCCCCAGTACTGATAGTCAATTTGGCATCAAATGTTTCTATGAACCGAGCACCACAGGCGGAGCGTAAACGCCTGCTCTATGAATTTGGGTTATGCCTAGGACAGAACTACCTCTTCAACAGATGTAATGTTATTGTTTTGTTAAATTTTAATAAACAAAAGTATAATTGATCTACCACTGCAAGTAAATTCAATTAAAACACCTTTCAGATAAATAATAATCCTCAAGTTAATCCCAAAGGCAAACAATTCATTCGCGTCACCATTGTGTATAACTGAAAAGAACTTCACTCACTCACGTCACTGTCTTCTTATATATATATATATATATATATATATATATATATATATATATACTAAATGCCTGAATAAAAATTGTAGCTTATATGTAACTAAAATGTAACAAAAAATTGTGAGCAATTGGAAGGGAAGAATGAAACACCTGCATAAAGTAATGTGGCGTAGTCTATAAGAAGTCTAAATTGCAACCTATGCGTCTAAACTTGCATACATGTTTTTACTTTAAAATGTTTCGACCTGTTCATAATGAAACAGCATCGGGTTTCTCTCTCAGCAGCTCGAGCAGATCTTACCATAAGAGTTCCTTTGGTACTGGCCGTGGCTCAAAAACTATTTCTATTTCACTCATACACACGCACACGCACACGAACAAGCACACGCACACGCACACGCACACGCACACGCACACGTACACGCACACGCACACGCACACGCACACGCACACGCACACGCACGCGCACACGAACACGCACGCGAACACGCACACGCACACGCACACGCACGCACACGCACACGCACACGCACACGCACGCACACGCACACGCACGCACACGCACACGCACGCACACGCACCACACGCACAGCACACGCACGCACACGCACACACGTACACGCACACGCACGCACACAGCACACGCACGACACGCACAAGCACACGCCCACACACACGCACACGCACATACACACGCACCCGCACATGCACACGCACACGCACACCCAGTAAATAGTACATGACCTAATCTATATACCAATACTAACAAGTATTTGTTTAAGTAGTTTTAAATAGATCTTCAATTTTTATTATTATCATAAAATAACGTGTGAAGATAAGTTGCGTTATGCTTTTATTAAAATAACCCACATTATTTCCCAAGCCTTCTAGTAATTTACTTCAGCTTCAAACTACGATATTTCAAGATATGCGGGAAAAGCAAATAGAATCATTTTTACTTAGAATTAGTCATAGTATTCATGTACGAAGTGTCTCGGCGGCCACCCGGCATAAATACTTCTGTGTTTAGCAAGCTTTAAAAAACTTCCGTAATTTGATCTGAAACCGAACCAGAGGTTTAATATGACTCTTTAGCTCAGCCTAGAAAAACCAATCGTCCTTTTGATCCAGAAGACGTCTAGACAAAAATGTATTCTGGTTTTGATTACAGCAGGTTGCTTCCTATGAAGTTATAGTTTTGTTCAGTTTAAAGGTCACTAGGCTACTAAATGCATTAAATCCTTTATTTATCTGTTATTCTGAAAGAAAGGTAGCAAAAATATCACAAACTTAACTCCCTCTTTAAATTAGAGAAAAAGCGCTAAACTAAAGTGATTAAATAGTGGAATGTAAGTCTGGCAGGTTTACATGGGTTCACAGAGGGACCATTTGTCGTATCTCTGTCTGAATCTCAACCTCCTGTCTCCCCTCTCTGATAATGATGTTGCAGATACCATTTTGTTTATATACCACAAATGAGTCCGTATATGGCTAAATTCCACAGACTCTACCACAATCGCACGATTAACGCCGTTGAACCACTGAATAATCAAGAGACGGGCTCTGGTGTTATCTTGGTGGTAGTAATGTCTCGGTACAGTTGACTCCTTGTGAAGAAAGATCGGCATAGTCGTGCACGTCACTTACCAAGTCCAGCTAAAGCTGTCTTCTGGCCAGACGGTCTGCTTTTTATTACGATTACTTTACTAATTGCTTTAGCAAATAGCGTGACCCGTACGTAACTTTATGTAACGGTAATAATGAGACCCGCTTTTATTTCGCAACAACCAGTATAAACCTCTTGCTCTACGTTACTTCCATTTCATTCCATTCATACATTTAGTAGAGGTCTATAATACAAAAATGAGCTGTACTATAAGTATTTTATAGCCATGGCTTCATATTAGTTGAGGTGATCGGCCTATTTCCACAGTGTTTATTTGTGTAGCGGGATACATCGGAAGTGGACTATTCTTACGTCATGGGGCTTCGTCCTGACAAAGACTGTTTTCGAACTTGGGTCTAATTTATTATAGTACGATTTTTTTCCCAAGCACTTGACCAGTCCCAGAGTCGAACTAGGAAATATTCACTTATACGTCTGACACCTTTACCACTGAGCCACTGAGTAATGCAATATATACTTTTTAGAACTTATGTATGTATTAGACTTTTACGTGCAGTAGCTTAATGCGAATGCTGCGTACTATGTACGTGTATTGCGCCTAAGCTCTTTGCACATGATTGGTTTCTATATGGGTTTTATTTCTACACTAGCTTGGCTTATCAGATCTTCTATCTGTTCTAGGTAAGTGTCTTCTTCCAGTTTTCGACGAGTTGTATTCTGGTGCTATGCCATTATCGGTGATATTCATTGATAGACATGTTCGGCGGTTCTGCATTCTTCTGTTTCGCAGTGGTGATTGTTATGTTTCTGTGTTTTAACGTTGAGTGGTCTACTTCCATGTATGATCTGCCGTATTCGCATGGTAGATTATATGAACGATTCTTGGAATTCTGTTCTTTATTGTGTGGTTTGGTTTAGTATTCCCCTGAAATGTGTATAAATATGCAGCTGCAGAAATATTTGGTATATAAAAATGAATGTCTATTTTCCTTGGCCACGCCATAACTTGAGAACGACTTTACGGATTTCGTTGATTTTTTTTAAGAGAAGGTTCTTACGGAAACAAAAATTAAGAAAATTGCGTAGAAAATTGGAAAACTTTAGAAAAGTTAACGACTATTTAAACTTCGCGCGTTTGACAGTTTGCTCGCCATAAATGTCATTTAACAGCTGCATTGCTCGGGATTTATCGATCGAGGGTGTGTTTTTTGTGAAGTGTAGGTATCCACTAAGAAAGGATTTTTCGAAATTCCACCCCTAAGAAGGTGAAACGGGGGGTTGAATTTTTTTGTGAAACTTTATTCTATGGGTCGATTGACTCGAAAATTGGTAAACATACTGTTAAATTAAAATTTGAGACACGGGTATCACAAAATTTTAATATCGTCCCTCCCCCCCATTATAAGATCACAGCAACGAACGACGAATACGGTTAGTATTTGATAAAAACCAAAAACTAACCCTAATAAGTCCCCTCTCCGCTGCTGGATTTCTCCCAAAATCTCATCAGCTTCAAGCTGAATGAAAACAAGTTTAAATACGAAATTTCAATTATGTAGGTGTTTTCGTTCTGGAGTCATCGTGGATACTAACAAACACCCACACAGATACCATGCCGATGGTGGCGAAACTTGGTCAAATGTTGTAAAGTCGATCTACATATGTATATGTAGGTTGGAAGGTGAAACGATCTTATATATTAAAATAATAGGCTCATTTAGTTCACGCATATTGCTTGATGGACTTCGATGATGTTTATTTGGTATGAAGGTAATTTTGAGTAGAAGGAAATAACGGAGCCAGAATAACAAATAAATGTAAAAATGAAATAAATATGATTGAAAATGCATAAGCTGTATTATCCATATTTTTATAGAAGCGGGCGGCTTTGGAATTTTTGTTTACGTTAACGTATATGTATGTCCATTTAATCTCCATCTGACATGAAGTTTTAAACGTCATTCTGATTATAGTTTTGCTTTTAAAATGTTGCCTGTTTTCGTTATGAACGTATAAAAAAGGGGTTGTATAGTTATACTAAAAAAATTATAATTATAGTATGTTAGGTATTTAGAACAGTAAGGACATTTTACCGATCGAAGACAACTGTTTGGAGGAGCAGCGAAAGGACGACTCCAATTATTATCTGAGATCGGTAATCGTTAATGTTCGAGATGCTTATGACGTCTTTTGCGCGACTAAATTTATTACAAAGATTTAAATATGGACCCAATAAATAACGATATGTATACCGGGTGGATCAATACTACAACACTAGTTACGTATGTTTACGCGTTTTTACTTATATCTCGAGTTAGGCGGTTTGCGCCATTTTGTTACGAATTTAATCAGTTTCCATTGTAATTTACAATACTTTGGTGTTTCCATTTCAAAATTGTAAGATAGACACATTTTAGTTTTTTTTTATTCGAAAGTGCCCCCTATCTACGACAATTAAAACTAAATGCAATTGTTTTATAGTCTATGTAATTGGTTCATCTACGCCCTTTCGAATGAGAATAATTTCGTTAACATAGGTTGATTCAAACAAACATTCCCACTCTCCCCCACCATTTATTTGAAAAAATAGAGAAAAAGGTATTTTACAAAATTTGTGTAGAAATTATGCATCATTCTAGTTTACTTATTTAATACCTACTATGATTGAACATATTTGATAAAAAAATTATTTTAAAATTTTTCTATAAAGGTTATGCCCTCTAGCGGTAAAGCTAGGAACTTGAAAGTTATTTCCAGCGATTTACCTTGGTCGTTTTTACTAAGGAATGTTTTTCCGAACGCTGTACGATAAACAGTTCGTGAGATGTAGCCGGAGGATCGGCTTATTGGTCCACCCGATACGTATGCATATTAGTCTCGTTATATAAAGTTATGTTAATGTACAAATGTGTATTTCGTTGCTATAACAATTTCTAAATAACTGCAGTCATTACAGTTGTTTTGTGAAAATAACATTGAAAACTAGAATGAATATTTTAAGTGAATTTGAAAATGAAATTCAAGAAGTCGAAGAAGGTTGTCATTCCTGAAAAATCTAGGGAACGATACGAAAAAACATACCGAATTTTTAAAGATTGGTGCACGCAGAAAAGTATCAGTATTTGTGAAAAATTTCTCTTGGCGTACTTTGTCAGACGAAATGAAAAATGAAAAAGTTCCAGGAAATCTGTGGGCTGAATACTCGCTGTTAAAACCGACCATTTTTCTTCACGATTTCATTGATAATCCAAAGTTTTTTTACATTAATTGCTTTCTTAAAGAAAAATAATGTACGACAGTCGCACGAGGTTCCAGTAGATGATACTGACATTTTTCATCGGAATCTGTTTTCCAAAATAAGCTTCCGGTGATAATTGGAAATTGTAATAATTGTACTTTCAATATTTATGTTAATAGGTAAATTATAATAAAAATTGTTATTATTTAAAATTGAATAAATTTACTTACCGTTCTAGAACCCTAAAATACTTACCGTCGTACTTATTCTTAGCAATTAGTAAACAAAACTTACTGTCGTGGAAGCAGACGAGGTAAACAACCATTTCCTTTATTTTTTTAAGTTAGCATCTAGATGTCAATTAACCTCTGTCTGGCATGAAGCTTTAAACGCCTGTTTGGCATAGATAATTGTTTTTGTTTCATTTCATTTCTTATAATTTCCATTCTGTGTGGTGTTCCACGCCAAATATTTTTAAATTACAAGACCGAATAATTTGGAGTTTAGATTGACGTCACTTAGTAAAAACCTAGAAAAGTTAGAGACCTAATAATTCAAACTAAGTATAAATTTTAACCAAAGTGTGTTTGAACCAAAATATTCCAGTAGTACGCCAAAATATGAGGTTTTATTAAAATCGGTTGCTCTCGTACACACGCGCACACATAAACGCAACACGCACAAACACATGCACGCACTGTTACGCATAATAAGCCACTTTAATTAGAGGGCTATCTATATTGACAATTTATTTGACATGTTGTTCATTAAGTAATTAAAATCTAACAGCATGAGGTTTTATGTAAGCACAGTACTTGTTTCGGTAAATATTCTAAATATTACAAAGTATGAAGTATTACGGTAACTCAGTTAGCAGGTATTGCAATTTTATCACTTGGAATATATATTAAAACTTTATATGGGCATTATCTTAATACACTGAAGGAAGATTTTCCAATACTTAAAGAAATTTTAATATATATCTTGTGTTTGGGTTGTGGTCTAGTTTTGATTGGATTTATTGGACAGTATGGGGCATATCGCCCTCGTGATAGTGTTATAAAACTCGTAAGCAATTTTTATGTACGTTTAAGTGATACACTAACATATTTTATTGTAGTATCTGATTCTAAGCGGTATGTCTGTATTAGTGCTACTTTACTTTGGAATATTTAAAATGATGAACAATCCGATGCGTTCAGCAGGGGCATATCATAAGGTAAACAACAAAATACTTATATTCATCAAGAGGTACGAAGATGATTTAGAAATGAAGCAGATCATTGACTTTATGCATAAACATGTAAGTTGTGGGACATATAACCCAGTCTGTTATGCTAATAATGCGTATTGTAGGCTACATGCTGCGGAGCACGTGGATTAACAGATTGGTCGTCTATTCCAAAAAGCTGCTGTGAAACTCACCCTCGGTGCACGAAGCATTATCAAGAAGGGTGCACAAATAAATTAAGACATAACCTGCTGCCTAAAACTTTGCTTCTAATTGAAACCGTAACCGTAATAGTTATGATAATACAGGTTTGCTCAGTGTTTCTGGTTCTAATTAATTTATATATTATGACTACAGGTTTATAGTATGGCTGTTGGATATAATTTGGATCAAAACTTAAAGAAAGCAAAAAATATTAAATCTGAGCCTGGTGATGATTTTGAAACTCTAGCCCATACCGTCGACTAATCAGAATATTCCAAAATCGCTTCCTATCGTTCAGGAAAACGACAAACAAATACAAAATATTACGCGAGAATGTTTGTAGGCGTTATGTACATTAAAAATAAATTTCGACAATTATCATGCATTTATTAATTTAACTATTCGAGGATCGCAAGCTTCGACCGTTACAGTTATATTCACATAAGTACAGCCATTGACAAAATGCAGGCTGCTGATTCATGTAATAAACCATTTTTTACTTAAATATCGAACATGTACTTTTTCACTTTTCTATGATTTTAAACGTTCTGCTGAATCGATGTTAAACTGCTTGCGTTTACACAAAAAAAACCAAACCCATTTTACTTTGAACAAAACATTAAATTGTGTTGTGTGCAAAAATGCGCCCTGTAAAATAAAGAAAACTAGTAAGATCATTAATGACATATAATAACATTCGACATTAAATTACAACATACCTTATTTACATAATATTGCTTTATTTTTCGGGTAACTTAGAAAACAGGTCTTCTTTATATGATGTTACGTAATAAGTAAGTATAGTCAACCTACGAATGATATCAAAAGGTGGTCTTTTAAATAAACCTATCAACAATTGTAACTGAGAGGCTATAACAAGCACGAAGAACACGTCGTAATCAGCAATTATCGAATAAACAATAGATGTTGGTTGTATTGTGAATATTTTTTACTTGCATAGTGACAATCGGTAATAACCAAACTTTTTAACAGAAGGGAGACATAAATATTAAAACACACACATACACACACGCACACGCACACGCACACGCACACGCACACGCACACGCACACGCACACGCACACGCACGCATACGTACACGCACACGCACGCGCACGCGCACGCGCGCGCGCACGCGTACGCGCATACACCCACACGCACGTACGCACACAGACACACGCACACACACACACACACACACACACACACACACACACATACGCATAGATGCACACCCGCACGCATACGTACAAGCACACGCACACGCACACGCAGACGCACACAAGTAGTAGTGGGAAACCACTTTCACCTTTTCACCTTGGGAATTCCCAAGGTCTCCCACGTGGGGGATGTATTTTTGACCTTGAGATTGACCCCTGGTCTTAAACTCTGCCTTGAAGTTGTTCTTGTGAATTTTTTGTATTCCAATAAGGAGCCTTAATGCTAACTTGTAAGACCGCTATAAGAATTTGTGTTAAGTTCTGCACCCTCTTGTCGTGGCCCCCCTGGCTGGAAATGCTATTCTAATAAGCTGCCCTAGTCCCGTAGGGCAGGTTTAGGTAGCGTAAGGTAAGACTAAAAATTAAACATGAATGAAAATTGATTCAACCGTATTATTGATATCTTATAGAAGCAGATGGCCTTGACATATTTTTTAAATTTAACATATGGCTTTGTCTACTTCTATCTATCTAACATGAAGTTTAAATATCGTTCTGACAAGGATAACTGATTTTGTTTTACACCGTGGTTTATTTTGCGTAATGAGTTTATTATAAAAGAGACTGCATAATTACATTATAAACTGTTTTAAAATTATTACATACAGCGTAAGGTAAATCTACAGCAATACAAAATTTATAAGGTTGAATTTAAGTGTTAGCTCAAATTTTTTCAATATCTGAATAACGACCTTGAGATTGTAAAAGGTCAACTTCAACATAAAACGGAGGATTAATGCATTGTAATGAGTGAAATATTCAAATGACCTTGTATAATTGACATTTTATAGAAGCGGTCCGCCTTGGAAATTTTAAGTTAACATGTAATTATTTATGTCTATTAATATAACACAAGGTAAGCCTAAATATTAATTAAATAATTAAATATAAACGAAAATGTTTAAACTGTATTATTGATGTCTTATAGAAGTGTCAGCCTTGGAGTTTTTTTTTAAGTTAACATGTATTTGTTTATATCTAGCGATTTCCCCTTTAAGTACACCTCCAGCATTGTACATGAAAATTTGCTTTAAAATGATTTTCACCTTGAGACTGTAAAATTTTACCTATATAAAATTGATTTATAGAATGCAATTATTTTTAAACAGTTATACAACTTCATTAATATGAATCGTAAAGTAGCAATCATCCATTGACATCATGTTAAATTAATGTGTTCACAAATATTTTTAAATTTTGCTGTTGCAAAATACATTAAGGTCTAAAATTAAATATTAGGTGAAATAATAATAATAATTTCTACCCCGAGCAGCCTTTATCGGCTATTATTATTACATAGATGTGCGATTATTCTTAAATAGAAATACTACACACGCTTTCAAACCTTCTTCCTCCTTCTCAGAAGCTGTACCGTATTCATCTTCTTGAATTTATCTTTATCCGACTTCGAGCCAGTTGTACGTTTTCTAATGCGCAGACAGGATCTTCAATATCGTGATGTATGCAGCGAAATGTCTGCATCTTCTTCTCCTTTAAGCTAGATTATGCCTCTATATTGAAAAGGGCTTTAGATTTTATAATCTAGTATGCTGGGCTCTTATTAAAATGTTATTTTTAAAAATTTCTAGTTTTGACCGATAAGGGGTTGTCACACCATCGCATGGACAATTTTACATACAATACTTCTGTCAAAAAGGAGTTTAGATTTATAAACATGCCTCTAGAGAAGATAGAGCGTGGTTACAGAAACAAGAAGCATACACTATACGTAAGCCTGAATTGACAAATTTACTTGAAACAGGTACATTGCGAACAATATTTTTTGAATTATGGTTAGCTGATCTTTTTGCGATACGTGAACTTTAAGTAAACATAATAGTGGATGCAGTTACATACTAACGGTTATCGATGTTTTTTATCAATATGGCTAGGATGCGAAGAGCTCTTAAAACGATAGTCGCATCTTTCAAGAAACAAAATATCAAATAGGTACTAACAAGGCTATAGTTAACGCGAAAGTACAGGTGGATGGGGAATTACAATAAGCGTGAGAGAGATAAGGTGTAAAGGTCATTGATGTATGGAACGAAATGTCTGTGTCTGCTTCTTCTTTAAGCTAGATTTTGCCACTGAGTTGTTTTACATACAAGGTCTGTCTGTTTGTCTTATCAGAAATACCTCTTTCAAAAAGGGCCTTAGATTTTATAATGAAGTTTAGAATTCTGGCCGCTTATTAGAATACTATTTTTTAATTTTCGAGTTTTTACCCATAATGGGTTGTTGTACTATCACATAAGACAGTTTTACATACAAGTTCTGCATTAGCAGAAATACCTCTGTCAGAAAGAAGCTTAGATTTATAAACATGCCCCTAGGGAAGATATTAGAGCCTGGTTACAGAAACAAGAAGCACACTATGCATAAACCTGTAGGGAGAAAATTTACTTGAAACAGGTATATTGCGAGTAACATTTTTGAGTTATGACAGGCGGATCTTTTCTGCGATATGAGAAATCTAAGTAAATATAATGACGGATATAATTATATTACTGACGATTATCGATGTATTTAGATGTATTTAACAAAAATAATCTGCTGGACTGTCCACTCTACTACAAGGTTTGTGTACCTACGTGTGAATCTACGTTTTGTGGATCCACGTCATCCAATTCGTCATCATCGCAGATATTTGTATCATTTATGTCCTTTTCCTTTTCGCTTGATATATCGAAAACTTTTCTGATTGTAGATTTTTTGTAGGACCTATATTTTTGGGTTTCTTGTTTTTTCAGATCAGCCTCCTTCTCCAGACGTTTCCTTTGTTTTTCTTCCAACTTAGGTTTTAAGGGTGTTGATGTGAGGATTTCCGATCCTTGCTTTCTGCGCCGTACATTTCGTTTTTGGTTAGCTCCTTTTTTTAGTTTCGGCAACTGTCTCGAACGAAATATTATTTTGATCGATTTCGTCAACTTTATCGATATTGCTGTCGGGATGTTTTGAACAGAGGTTCTGAACAGGTCTGAATTGAAGATGGCTGGTAATCAATAGTGTTGCTAGAATTCGTACTGTTTTCACTTATGGTTTGTTTTGGTTGATAATTGGTATCGTTGAAAAATCTTATTCACGGAATACACCAGGATCAACAAGAAAAATACCAGTATTCTTCAAATCCTTTTATGGCTTTTTCTGCTGTTTTAACCCTAATATAGGCCTTAGTGAATATCGGATTAACGTCAGTCATTTTCGTATGACCTTGATTTGAGAAATAGATCACGCTCGGTGTCGTACCCTTTCTTGAGGGAATAAAATAATGTCAAGTCCAGGGGCTGAATGCGATGTGATGTGTGTGGAGGTAATGAAAGCATATGAATTCCGTTCTACTTGTAAAACTCGAAGGTATACAATGATATGTGACTTGTGTGATTGTCTAGGATGAGCAAAATCGGATTTTTTCGTTTGGCACTGCGTATTTCAGCGAAATGTTCTAACCATACGGCGAATACTTCTTCCGTCATCCAACCGCTCTTTGTTCATGTGTAGATGAAACCTGGTAGTCCATTTCGTTCTAGTGCAGGTGCCATCCTTATTTTTGGGAAAATAAACAGCGGTGGAGTAAACGAGTCCGTCGCGCTCATGTAACAGCACACAGTGATATTTTTCCCTCTCTCTCCACTAGTTGCTGCTTCAACCTGTTTCTCCCCTTTTGGACTAATAATTCGATTAGGTCTGTTAACCAGTTTCGTTCACGTTGAATATACCCATTGGGGGAAATTTAAATTTAGCCATAAAATTTATAAGATTTTCAAAGAGCCTCTCAATTTCGTCTTCGTTGGAAGCTTGTATCCGGTTCAGACTTGAGGCTTCCGGTTTTCGAAAGCTGAGTCTTGGATGTCTTCCCATGAATGCGTACATCCAATCTTTACCTGCTTTCTTCTTAGTTTGGGTGAATTTATGGGATATGGACAGCTTTTCAGCATAGGAAAAGACAACACGTCTTAATTGAACAGGTGTTAAGCCGTAGAACATCTTCGCTACAAGTAATAAATGTTCAGCAATTTCCTGTTCTTGTTCGCCGGTGAAAACTGTACGTGATCCCATCCTTTGTACATTGTAGTTACGGGCAGGATCTATTAGTCCATCACCGCGTTAAGCAGCTGTTAGAGCTAGTTTCATGTTCTCTGCTATCCAAGAACATTTTTGAGCACCCGAAGTGTTCTTGCAAATTATTTTACATCACATAGATTATTGTAAATAAATTTATGCTAATACGTAGTTAATAACCTAGTACTATATAAAAAGTTTTTCAAAGAAGTAACTTGTATTGTCAACATACCTTAATATATCACACTACGAAGTAATAACACAATGCTCGTAACATAAACGCACGTTATATATTTTTACAATGGTTACCGACAGAGACTGCGATTAAACTGAAATGACAGTATTGTACTGCAGTATGAAATCACACCGCGCATTCAAGGCGCAAATAGAGATGAGTACGACTTTTAAAGTGGTGTTCGGCATTGTCCGCTGTTCGTGATTACCCGTCACTCCTCTACACTTGATGATTTTTCTTTTGCAGTTTTTTTTAGAACTTATAGGTTCAGAACTAAAACATTTTTTCTGTGAACGATTTATAATATTCCCTGTGATAACAACTGTCCGAGTATTCACTAGGTAAAATAATCTCTTTATGTGTTAGGTTGTGTTTGAGTTTCAAAACAGTTTGACATTATTTTAACGTCTCCTCAGAAAACAATATTATTTTGCCATTACTTTTCTTACAAACAACACAAATTAATATGTCTTCTATGACGACGCTTAACTAAAACCGAATTATATTTATTTCATAAACTGCAAAAACAAATAGTAAAACGTACACTCTACTCATAATACAGAGTAAAACTAACAGATACGTAGCAAAAGATCCGAATAGAACTAACTCACTATCTCACTGGAATACGCTTGTGTGTGATATATATATATATATATATATATATATATATATATATATATATATATATATATATATATATATATATATATATATATTATATACAAATGTGTCCCAAATTCGCTTCTCTATAAAGGGATCTCGGCTTCTGTTATACTTACGGCTAAGGTTAAATAGGGAAAGCTTAAGAGGAAACTTAGAGCATTCGATATCCGGTTTCAGATTTACGATCGGTCAATTGGTTTTGAAAATATCGGCGAAAAACCGAAAATGGCGGATTTCGTTTTTCGCCAGTAAATCCGAAATGGTTAATTTGACAGCTATCACAATGTGAGATTATTCGGACACTTTTTTAAGACGAATAAGATGGCGTGTATGACATGTCACAATCGTCTTTTGTTAGCCCACAATCTGCCTCAACTTTTATTTTTCTTATTGCCGCCATATTGGATTTTTCGATTTTTTGAAAGAGCGCAATATTTCCAGTTTAGTGATGTCTCAAAAGTGCATAAAAGATTAGAGTTTCATCGAAATATCACACTTTCTAAAGTTAGGTCTTATTTATTATTATTAGTAGGACAGTAAAATTGGGTTTCATTTTTTCATATAAGGTGGCTCTGACTTTGACGTTAAATAATTCAAAGTAGTGTTTTCATAAATAGTACGCTTTTCTGTCATTAAAATCATAAACGTGACACACAAATTGTAAAAGCCTGTTGAAAACGGCCGGTATTCCCTATTCAAATGCAGAAAAGTTTGACATGTTAGCGCTTTACTTGCAGTCAAGCAGAAACGCCAACATTACCTCAGCGAGGTATTTGGAGATGTACCCCGAACGACGGCAGCCTCATAAAACCCACTTCAGAAAAATTGTAATTAATTTAATTAACTACGGGGCCTTCGAACAACCTAAAAGCGGATACAATATTGATAATAAAAATCGTGACAGAAACATTTTACAAGCTGTCAACGAAAACCCCAATGCATCGGTAAGAACGGTAGAACGGGAAATTCGTGTGTCAAAATCAATGGTACAAAGAGTGTTAAAAGAATAACTATTATCCATACAAACCCACAATAGTTCAAGGACTTAAGGAAACTGATTTTCCAAGACGAATGCGCTTCTGCGAGTGGTATACTAAAATGTGTAATGAAAATCCGATTTTGTTAATCATGTCTTGTGGTCTGATGAGAGTAGGTTTACGAATTGTGGAGTTTTAATAAGCACAACATTCATCATTGGGCTGTAGAAAACTCTCACGAAGTGGCAGAGAGACGTTTACAGACCAGATTTGGAAGTAACGTTTGGTGTGGGATTATTGGTAATTTAATCTAACTTACCTATTTTAATTGGGCACCTATGTATTATAAATTATTAATCATTGCAGGAAATCGACTTATAGGACCATTTTGTTTGACTATAACTTAAATGGACAGAGGTACCTAGAGCTTTTGCGAAACCAGGTTGTGCCGGCTTTACGAGCTACTCTCACCGAAGATGAGTTCAGAAGAACCTGGTTTCAACAGGATGGATGTCCGGCACACAACACCATTCAAGTCAAGAACTTCTTAAGGAGCAGTTTGATGAAAGAATTATTGCATTAAGAGTTTTGGATACATTTAGAAATAGTGTTAATGGAAATACACTTGCTAGGGTTGTACGAAAACAGTCACCAATTGTCAAAAATGTCTCGATGTAAATGGAGTCATTTTCAAATCTGTAAATTAATTGTAATTGTAATTTTATTGTAGGTTGTTCAAAGGTTCAAGTATTAATTAAATTAATGACGATTTTTCTGGCTTTATTTTTAACACACTCATAGCTGGGAAATTGTCCAAAAACATCTGTCTTGTTGAGAGGTCGTTATTTAATTTCATGTTTTATTGAAAATTCAAAGAATTTTATACATTGTTTATTAATGTTATTTTGCGATAAATAAATCATGGCCTACTAGTAATAAATAAGACCTAACTTTAGAAAGTGTGATATTTCGATGAAACTTTAATCTTTTATGCACTTGTGAGGCATCACTAAACTGGAAATATTGCGCTATTTCAAAAAATCGAAAAATCCAATATGGCGGCAATAAGAAAAATGAAAGTTGAGGCAGATTGTGGGATAACGAAAGATGATTGTGACATGTCATACACGCCATCTTAATCGTCTTCAAAAATTGTCCGAATAATCTCACATTGTGACAGCTGGCTAATTAACCATTTCGGATTTACTGGCGAAAAACGAAATCCGCCATTTTGTTTTTCGCCGATATTTTCAAAACCAATTGACCGATCGTAAATCTGAAACCGGATATCGAATGCTCTAAGTTTCCTCTAAAACTTTCCCCATTTAACCTTTGCCGTAAGTACAACAGAAGCCGAGATCCCATTATAGCGAAGCGAATTTGGGACACTATTATATATATATATATATATATATATATATATATATATATATATATATATATATTGCCTCGCGTTCGCACCTACAGCAAACTTTCAAGTTATCCTCTATCCATCCTCCTAAGTGTTCCTGAGTGCTTTAGTACGATAGGCCTTATTTAGCCTGTTCAGGTCCACAATCATAAAAAAAAAAAAGATGTAAAAACTATTAAAACTGTCTGGCTACTAAGGAAACATCTTCTGATAGTTTCCAAAGTAACATATATAAAATTCAGCTTTTATACTGCAATGTAAGTATAATTACAATTTATTAAAATTTCAAGGTGTCCGGCAGGGGTTGCCACGATAATAAATGCCTGGTACTGGTCGACGTGCCACGATGATCTAAACTTCATAGTCGCTGACCTTTTCTACCTGTGTTTTATTTTAACACACTCATAGCTGGGAATTTGTCCCAAAACATCTGTCTTATTGAGAGGTCGTTATTTAATTTCATGTTTTATTGAAAATTCAAAGAATTTTATACATTATTTATTAATGTTATTTTGCGACAAATAAATCATGGCCTACTAATAATAAATAAGACCTAACTTTAAAAAGTGTGATATTTCGATGAAACTTTAATCTTTTATGCACTTGTGAGACATCACTAAACTGGAAATATTGCGCTCTTTCAAAAATCGAAAAATCCAATATGGCGGCAATAAGAAAATGAAAGTTCAGGCAGATTGTGGGATAACAAAAGACGATTGTGACATGTCATACACGCCATCTTATTCGTCTTAAAAAGTGTCCGAATAATCTCACATTGTGACAGCTGGCTAATTAACCATTTCGGATTTACTGGCGAAAACGAAATCCGCCATTTTGTTTTTCGCCGGTATTTTCAAAACCAATTGACCGATCGTAAATCTGAAACCGGATATCGAATGCTCTAAGTTTCCTCTAAAACTTTCTCCATTTAACCTTTGCCGTAAGTACAACAGAAGCCGAGATCCCATTATAGCGAAGCGAATTTGGGACACATATATATATATATATATATATATATATATATATATATATATATATATATATATATTGCCTCGCGTTCGCACCTACAGCAAACTTTCAAGTTATCCTCTATCCATCCTCCTAAGTGTTCCTGAGTGCTTTAGTACGATAGGCCTTATTTAGCCTGTTCAGGTCCACAATCATAAAAAAAAAAAGATGTAAAAACTATCGAAACTGCCTGGCTACTAAGGAAACATCTTCTGATAGTTTCCAAGGTAACATATATAAAATTCAGCTTTTATATTATAATGTAAGTATAATTACAATTTATTAAAATTTAAAGGTGTTTGGCAGGGGGTTGCCACGATAATAAATGCCCGGCAATGGTCGATGTGCCACGATGATCTAAACTTCATAGTCGCTTATCTTTCCTACCTGTGTTGGGGACATGCGCAGAGAAATTTTCAGCTTTTATAAAATAACGAAGGTCTGGCCGTCACGGACTGTGCTCTATAAGTTTAAAAGTAAATTCAATAGGATTCAAAATGCTTAAATTATATTATCGGTATTTATAGAAGTGGGCGATGTTGGGATTTTTTTAAGTTAGTATCTATGTGTCTATTAACGTCTCTGAAATTTTAAACATCCATCTGGTATAAATTTATGTTTTTGTTTTTACAATGTTGCTCATTTGCGTTACGAACGTATTAAAAAAGGGGATGCATAGTTTTTCATTTCATTTAATTTCCATTTTGTAGGTTGGAAGGTGGTGGGTTGTTCGTTACCAGATATTTTGTATATTGCGATCGAAGGATTCATCACAGACACACATACACGCATGTACGGCCATACACACACTCAGACATTTTTGGAATTTTTCAAAAACCGCTTTTTGGACGCAAGGAACCTCAAAGCGGATATTGATGGTCTTAGTTCAATGTCGAAGTGTTTTACCGATTAGTAGGTATAACTTTCGCTTTCGGTGGAAGAATTAAAAATTACGTATAGAATACGCGGTAAAAGTTTTTTGTTTGATGCCGTCGTAATCAAATTCATGAAAAAAGTGACGCTTTTATTAAATGCCATTTTTGCCATGATTTAGTTAAAAAGGCGTTATTGTTATTTTGCGTTAAAAGTAAGATTTAATTATGCTACGTACAAGAAAAAGCCAGAACTTCCCGTTTAGAGATAATATGCATGATGCTTTAAAAAAGTTATTCAACTTCACGTTAGAAAATTACATCCTTCAGGCTCAACAATACGCCTTTATTAAGTTCATTCGCGTTGAAAAGCTCAATCAGATTTTAAGTTGATGAACCAAATCGATCGTATGTAGATGTTTTTCTTGTTAATGAATAAAAATTAACAGTAATGTAAATTCAGTACATTTTTATTATGTGAATAAATAAGCAAGTTATTCTACAAAGCCCAGGAATGAATAATCATGTTCCGTATCTCCACATAATACCAGGCAGTGTTATTACGAGCGAAATTTAAATTTACGACTTTTGGAAATGTACTCATATATCACACTTCTTCCATTCAATTCTAAAGTATTATAGAAAAAATATTACTTTTCTGATTTTTATTTGAGCAAAAGCTGTAAAAGCTTCATAAAAATTCAAGTATATAAATCTTATATACTATTTACAAAATGCTGAAAAAGGGGAATATGATGAATTCAATTTTAAGTTGTTTCTGGTTTTGATGTGTAAGCGACTAAATAAACGTTAGGGGGAAATTGTAACCTATTAAATCACAACAGTGGTTAATGATTAAAAGCCCTTTTATCTCAAAAGCTCTCTGGACATCAACGACGCCACAGAGTTTCAAGCGCCGTTACGAATTAAACCGACGTCGTTCGAAGAAAATCGAATGACAGGTGGTTTTAGGGTGATATAATATCAAAAGGGCTGCAAGCAAACCAAAATGTTCAGTTCCAGAATTCACGCCGTGGCTTTCTCTCGAGTTTATTTACAATCGATAAAATCGTGAAAATCGGCACGTTTTTATTTACGGGTATATCTAAGGGAGTGTCCTTATTTTAAGCAATTTCCTTTTAAAAAGAAAAGAATTTTTATAAATAATTTTTAATTTTTTAACGATGTATGGAAAACGGTTTAATGTTTGGAAATCAATTTTAATTCGTGTTGTGTAAAAATTTTGGAAATGCATAACGTAAGCACGGCGGAATGTAATGGACCAACACAAACGGGTGATGAACGGGAAGAGGCAAAAGATTGGAAGTGTAAAGATACCAAAAATGGTTATCTTAAGACTGAAAGTAAGGAAGATAATGTTGGGACAATTTTAGATACATCACCTGTGACAACAGTTGTTCAAGTTTCCGGTAACGGCGCAAGAACGATGGTTCTTCCGGGAAAGCGGAAACCTTCAAGAGAAAAGTTCCTTTTGGCAGCACTTTTAGCTTTAATCTTATTTAGCATCATTTGTTTGCTTCTTCTAATTAATGCCAACAACAAAGAATGCACAAAAAATAACGGTAAGTATTTTTGCTTATAGTCCAGTTGCGTGTTCGAAGTAGTAAAACAACACGTAAGTTTTACACATGATTCTCATTTGGATTTCAAGCACCAATAAAACCGGTGCGATAATTTAAATTTATTGCTGAATATTAAAACTTTGAAAAGTTTAAGTTTAATGAACGCACCTTGTCTTTTATGAATATAAAAACGTGCTAAAAAAATGTCATTTATTTTGATAAAGTGACCAACAAAAGTTTTTAATCTGACATAATTTATAAATAAATTAAAAAGTTTTAAAATGTTAGTTAACTTTCTCAGTAAATGTTGAGTAAAAAGTTAGTTTTTACTTTCGGGAATTTAGGCCAGCTTATAAAATTGGTGTTTTAATATTTTATTCTTTTAGTGTTTTTGTTTATTTTTCATCTAGTTAAGCATACCAAATCAAAAATTTGTTATCTATAAATTCGTCTTTTTTAACTAGAGACTAACAGGTAATGGTTTTTTGGACAATTGCAAATTACAAACAAATCTATGCTTAAAAGTTACTTGGAACCTTGTTGATATCGGTAAATAGTTCGCAAAGTGCCTCTTGCAACTTATAAAATTGTCTTAAGGGCTTTGTAATAAAATATCAATTTCAGCTGTAGTAGATTTAATAGTTTATTTTTGAAAATAATTGCACTATACTTACCTCGTAACATTATAAATGTAATACTATTTTTCTAATCTGAATTCTTGCGAAGCCTCAGAGAGGGCCTTGGTTGTGAATTCTGAATTCGAATGTCGAGCTTCTGGTTCGCAGCATGTTAAATTCGTGTTGCCTTACCAAAACAAATAGGTCATAGTATCGTAAAATTAAATGTGCGAAAAGCACGTGTACTTTCTTATACTTTAATTCTAATCCAAGGTCAAGGGTTACAGGTTGTACAATCTCGTTGTATTTGAGGCTCTTGTGCCGTTCAAGAAAAAGCATTCTGCAAAATCTAAGATGACTTAATCAAGGAAATGGTTAGGTGTACATATAAAATTATACAAAACATTTCTTACCCAAATCTTTACTTTGATTACACACAAAGTATTAAAAAAATGCTGTCTTGTACTTTTTATTATAGTAATTGTATGTAATTTCCTTGTTTATGTACACACATGACATTTCCTGCATTATATTTCTTAAGTTTACTTTTTACATGTGTCTGTATTTAAGCTTTTGTTCCATATTAGTTGAGTTGATTGGCCTATTTCCACAGTTTTTGTTTGTGTAGCGCGACGTTTCGGAAGCAGACCCTGTCTGCGTCAAAGGCTTAATCTTGAGAAGAATTGCTTTCACACTTGAGTGGAATTTATTTACTCTGATTTTTTTTCAAGCACTTGAGCAACCTCTGATTCGAACTTGGTACTTTTCGCTTACTAGCATCACACTTTCACCACAGAGCCATTCAATAACCCTATATATGTTTTTTAAAACCTATGCATGCATTAAATTTTTTGGGGTTGCGCATTAGTTTATTGAGCATGTTGCCCAGTAACCTGTTGCGTAAATGTGTTGCGCCTATAAAGATGCATACGGATTTCATTTCTATCTAGGTCGGCGTATTGGATTTCCTATCAGTGCTATGAAAATCGCTTCTTTTGGTTTTCGGCAAATTGTATTTTTGTCCTTTGCCACTGTCAGTATATCTTATTAGATTCGGTGGTCTTCGCTTCAGAAATGTTCGGGTTCTGCCGTTCCGGACGTTATGCTTTATGTTGCTGTGTTCTAACCTTGAGTAGTCCACTGATTTCTTCTATAATCCATCGCTATCGTACGGTAGGTTGCACACAGAACTTATGAAATTCTGGTCTTCATTGTATGGTTTGATTTTGTTTGGTGGGCATTTTCCTGAGCGTTCTTAGCCAGGGTAATTATTTTCTGGAAGTGTTTTAGCTATATCTTATTTTTCTTTTCTCAGGTCTTCTTTGGAACGGCATTAGAACATGGCACGGGTAAATAATATAAACGGCTAACTAGCTCCTTGTGAGGTTATGGCTTTTAATACAGTTTTGTCGTTACGATAATGCAGTAAGTCCGATCGGGTACTGATTTGGCTTTACCCGGGTGAAATGTACGCAAACAAAAGGACGTACACTAGCATAAAACACGTAAAGCCCTTAAACCTACTTTTTTGATCACCGCCAATGCTTCCCTGGGTTGATTCTGTACTGTAATGATCCAAAAACAGCTCAATTGCTATTCAGCACTTCAACTTTTAAATATTTACTAAATTCCCCCTTGAACATTGTGGCTAAATCAAAACAAAAGAATCTCTCCGTTACTGAAATCAACTTTAGTTTACTCTCTGCTTCAAATAAACCTGCCCCTGTTCCTATCTTAACTGACATAACTCAAATTAAATTATGATAAACAGTCACGCTAAGTAATTGTGCGTGAACAACACAAATAATATAGATAAACGGTTTACACACCTTAGCGTCGGTATAGTTTCTTCACAAATGAAATTCAGTACTTAAAGACACAAAACCCTTTATCATCGAATACAGTTTGAAAGTAATACACTCCTTAAATCTGTTAAAAATCTCATATTCAAAATTCCTTTCTTTTGCGATTACGAAAGCGCTTTCTAGAGCTCAAGATTGGTGGCACATACCCATTTATTTAAATATAAATATTTACTTATGCCTTAAAAAGAAATAATCACCAACCAAACAAACACGATACCACCACCACTCAACATTAAACAAAGAAACTTAATATATCAAGATATACGTGAATAAATGACTAGCTAATTTCGTAAATACGTCTATAATACATAACAATGTGACTTTTTTAATAGTAAATGTTGGTGATGCGTACTTTGTAATCTTTAATGAAAAGTGACAAGTTTAAAAATCGCATTTAAAACATATGTCTATACTTATTGCAACCAAATAACAATAAGCACAGGGGTTTACGTAATTGTCCCCTAGGTAATTCTAGACTACCGAGAAAATAGAATTACAAACATAAAGCATGTTCTGCTGCTTTGCGAAACGGGATAGCAACCCCTTTACCACAAGGTTTTAGCTTAGGCACATCTAACTTAATTCGACGCCATTTTAAACTTCACAAAACCTACCCAAGCACAAAGCTAAAATTACTTTAAACCGTACGCGCGGTAAAGCCGAAACAATTCTCGTAAACACGATCTAGAAAATATCTCGTCGGTATAAGCTTCCCACGCAAGAAAATTATAACCTGCTCTGTTTCGTCGTAGCTAACTTTGGAAAATCAACCCTACTTTAACGTATGAAAATCACAGTCGTCTACTATTAACTTTCTTATCTAGTATAAGTTCTCGGTATCACGCCATTTAATTCTACTGCTCGCTATTCGTACATTTTTCCAGTAACCTTAATTACACTTTCTCATGACGTAATTTTCACACAAATCTAAGCTATGAATTAACAACAAAATAGGATTATTCGATATTTACTGTAATAAAACCTACTTTCGCTACTTATCTCTCCTACAAGGGTTTAACGTAAACAACAATACCTGTAACATGAGACAAACACATACGCAGTAAACTTTGTCTTCAAAAAAAAAAAAAAATGTGACAACCATAAAACTGGATTCGAAAACTTTACTACAATTTCTAATAAACTATAACAGCATCAACTACTCCATAAAAGCATAACAAATTAAAACTTTATAACTAAATAGACCTAATATACCGTGTTGCCAAACTACGAAGACATCGTGCAAGTATCTAAGCCACATCCTTGGTTTTTACGTAAATTCAGCTACAGCTCGGTTTTCAAAGTCTTCCATGTATACACTGCTCGCAATCGTTATATCGTTGAAATTATCGCCACCGCAAACTTCTGTTGGTAGAATTTGTCTCCTACTTGGAAGTACGTTATTCTAATGCATATTGTCAGGAGTTCCATCATTGTGTTGTCGGTGGGCACATTTTATGAAGCTTAACAGTATTTCTTCATGGTTTAGTTGAAAGTGCACGTATTCTTGGCCATAGACTCTGTATTTCCTGATAAGGTGGTGATGATTTCTTGTAGATAGTGCTCTAATTGCTTGAGCTCATAAATGATACATTTGAAACAATATGCTCAAAACAAGGGAACATAAGAAAGAAAAAAGAAAATATCGCTAAGGCACTTAAAAAAATGGATGCTCCTGTCTAACAGCTAACATGAACAGAGAAAGGGTAACCGAACACCAAATATACCAGATACCTCGGACAAAATATAAAGCATACGCAGCAAATACAAGATACGCATTGTGTACAAATACACAATAATCTTCAGTGAAATACTCTTTAAAACCAAACATGATGCAGAATCCGTTTCCGAAACGTCGCGCTACACAAACAAAAACTGTTGAAATAGGCCGATCAACTCAACTAATATTTGCATATAACTTCGTCTTGCATGAATACAGAACACACTTAATAATTTAATTTACTAATATGCCGCATATTATTCATGTTTTGTAATTGATATTAAACGTTTTACATTTAAAAGATTATATAAATAAAGATCGATGAAATTTAGGAAAACATAAAAGATCATTGAACGAGATATTCTAATTAAAACGGTATTCTCACTGTTAGAAGCCGATAGCTACTTAAAAAAAATTCTGTGCGTGTATTGTTATATACGTTAACGAGCTCTGTTTTCGTTTATTTTAAATATAATACGTATGCATAACTAAACACTTACGTAAGTGCTAGAAAGCGTATGCAAGTATTGAGTACCTTACTAATCCTTTACTGAGATCCAAAAATTAAATACTCATTAAACTTTCAAAATTGTGAAATAATTCTTCAATTAATTGAAGACAAAATGCAAATTATTACACTCTTGTCACCTTTCTCAAATTACCAAACTATCTATCTAAAAGACAATACATTGGCAATTGGACTATTTCTAACACGTTATCAGTAAAAAAATAGTCAAAAAAAAATATCTGGTGTGAAACCATACTCGACCTCCAAACTTACAATGTGGAAATTAAAAGAAATGAATTAATTTTAATTATAATTTTTTAGGATAACTATGCAACCACTTTTTATACTTTCATAACGAAAACAGGCAACATTGTAAAATAATCTTTGTCAGAATGACGTTTAAAACTTCATCTCAGACTCAGATTCCAAAGCCGCCCGATTATATAAGATACCAATAATGCAGTTTAACCATTTTCATTCATATTTAATTAATTTTTAGACTTACCTTGCGTTATATTAAGAAACTTTACACAGAAAAGTAATGTAAAATTAAATTTTCTATAAAAATATATGCACACTTTTTCTTATAAAATTAATCGTTAGGCAGATATTGATTGAAACAATTTGAACTAACACTTAAATTCTAACTTAAGAACTTTTTACTACATTAAAAGTCGTATCAAAAAACTGCATAGAACATAATTAAACCCCTCGTCTCCACTGCTGAATTTCTCATAAAATCTAATCAGTTCCAAGCGACATAAGACCAAGCTTAAATATAAAAAAACACACACACACACACACACACACACACACACACACACACACCTACAACACACACACACACACACACACACACACACACACACACACACGCACATCACACGCACACTCACACGCACACACACAAACACATACACACACACGCGCGCGCATGCAAGCCGCACGCCGCGCACGCGCACGTGCACGCACGTACGAACGCACGCACGCACGCACCCACCCACACACACACACGCACATACGCACGAACGTACATACACACACACACACACACACACACACACACACACACACACACACACACACACACACACACACACACACGTACACACTCTAGAAGGAAATTCGAAATGTTATCCAAAATCGTTTAGGGCGCTAAGGACAACTTTAACAGTCAAAATAACTGTTAATGGGTTGGTGTATGTGCGTGAAATGGTCAACTGCACCAGCTAATCAGTCGCACACACGATTCTGTTAAGGGAGTTAAACGTCGCTAAACAATGGGTACAGTTATAATACTTAATGCGTTTTGTTGCTTATAACATGCAAAAAATATTTAAATATTACACATATTAGAACAGCTCTTTTTTTTGTTTTTTTATGTGGTGTATTTGTGTATTTAAGTTATACAATCTAAACGTTTCGATAACACTGTTATCTTCGTCAGCACTAACACTATATTTCAAAGTTGTTTCAACATCTTTAACAATTTTGAAATATAATATTACTACTGATGAAGATAACAGTAAAAGATAAGTATTTTAACATTAATGGCTAAACTAAAGAGTGAGTATCTGTAAACTTTTTTATTTTATTCTGTAAAAGTGCAAATGAAATACATAATTTATTTTTTGGCAAAAACAACCCTCTTTACATTCCAATTAGTGCTGAAAAACATCTACACTTTACGTTGGTGGTATTTTACCACAACTTTACTATTTCCTGATCTAATAACATATACTTCCTATCGAAAACCCAATATACTGGCAATTGGGCGCTGAACCCTTTTTAACACGTCATTGTCAACCAAGCAAAAAAAAAAGTAAGTGGATTTGACTGTCCGATTACAGATCAACTAAAAGTTTAAAAATCCCTACGCTAGTATTTGGTATCCAGAAAGATATTCGAAATGGTATACAAAATGGTTTAAGGTACTAAGCACACTTTTAACTGTCAAAATGATTAGACGTCGCTTGACAGTGTTTATAGTTCCACACAAAATCTCAGTTCAAGTGACACGTACTAAATACTTATTGCGCTAATTTTGCAAACACAGTTTTTATTTATAACACGCTTTAAAGAGGATAATAATTTTCTCCTTATCTTGTTACGTTCCCATATACTATACGAAGTATGTTAAAGGAAAGATATTACAATAATGAAGAAATTCGGCCTCGAGATTTTGACGGATCTTAACGTTTCGAGGACCCTTGAATCCATTTTTACCATCTTTGGCGTACTGTCTATGTGTGCGTGTGTCTGTACGTAAACACGATAGGGTTTAGACCGTTTGAGCAGGAGTTTTGAAATTTGGCAAACTACTATTACAGCAAAATCGTGAATCCGTATCAACTTTTGGAACATAGAGGACTACCTGAAGTACTGACAGACGTTCGTTAAAATTTCCCTTCTCCTTTCCATACGTATATTATTTATGAGGAAAAGAAATAGGTATATATTATAATACGTTTGCTTTATATATCATGTTATGAATCATACTTTATACGGAATATTGAGTGAAGACACTCTAGATTTTGTCTTTTTTATATGCGATTTAATTTGAAACTTAACTAAACACTAGTAATATTATACCCACTCAACATACTTTGTATTAAAGACGTTTTTTTACGCTATTTTTCCATATTTCTCTTAAAAAATTAAAAATGTAGCACTAATTTATTAAAACAATCTTATCCCCAGTTAAATAACTGAATTGCACATCACATTTATATACTGAATCCCACCACGGGGTTTCGTAAGGCATAAATAAAATTACTACATGCTGCTTTGTAGCACTTTGTGATTCGGGCAACATTCACCAAACTTACACACTTCTTCTTAAAACGTCCTCCCACCATCCTTTTTAATGGTTACTACTCGTACTGTTCTTTTTAAATTCTTCGCATAGTTTCCTATTTGCTATTAAATATGTGGATACTTTGTTTATCAGATTTTTCTGAATTTCCTTCTCATTTTCTGCACTATTATCTATCTGTTGGTGATATTGACTGTCGTGTGTGCCTTCCTCATATGACCCTATAATTGGTTATTTCATCAAACAGTGGCTAGGCGTCAACATTTTAGTGTCATTTATTGTGTATTTGATTGATCCTAACTGTTTTGAGTTCAGGAATGCCTCAATATGATGTGTTAACGTCGTCAGTTCTTGGTATGTTAGTGAAGACTGTCCTAATAACATAAGATTATATTTCAAAAACTTTCACTGACATTAGGACCAGATTGTGACATCACAAGTGCTATTAAGTTCCACATGATGTGAATGCCTCTTTGTATTGTTTCGCTTTAGAATACTGCATTTCCTTTTAATTATATTTTTAACAGTTTGAATGTTGTACCTCTAGCGATTACGTTTGCTAGGTTAACTTCTGTTCTGACGTCGTTCCATTATTTTATTTTTAATGTTATATTGTTTATTTACGTTACTCCATTGGCTACATGTGTTTTTCACTTGGTTAATCTAATACAGTGTAACCATTGAGTCGGACAAGGTATGGTTCGAGTTTTGGTAACGTTATTTTCGTTTTTATTAACGCTACTCTTGACTTAGCCGTCAATAACGTAATACCTTCCTCTTTGTTCATTGACTAGGTTACTGCACCATATGCCTTGTTGGATGGCTCGCAAAATCCGTGTACATACATTTATATCTTCGTTATCGTAGTCAATTTATCTTAGAATTCGTATTTGTTTCACTAGATGCATTTTTGAATAAAACTTGACCTAACCTTTTTTTTTACAATTTTCGATACCTTTTCGTTTCAAGTTAACTTGTCTACGTTTTAGTTGGTATTGTCATATTTTACTAAAGTTTTATTTCCTGAAGTTCGCAGTGGCAGCGTCCTTTGATTCGCTTGGGGTATGGCTTAGCAACTTTGTGTCGTTTACTGACTATTTGAGCAGTGTAAATTTTCCTTCTTTAACATACTTCTTAGCTTTTTCTGTAGTTTGGTTGCTTCCTCCATAGTATTACCTTTCTGTAGTATATCATCCATATAAAAGTCGTTTTAATATCGCGCTTGGTATATAAGAATATTGGATTTCTTTTTTCAAGTTTGTTATAGCTCACGCATGCTGCCATGGAGCCGTTTTAATTGTTTATCTTGTTCCTTAATAGAAGTCTAAATTCAGTAGACTAGATACCATAAGGCTTATATTATTATAACAATGGTATGTTTCCAAGACGGTCTTATAATTTTGCTAGGTTATGCGAAGGTGTATTAATGTTGCATCTTCTCCATTCAACCTCTTTGCATCCGAAAGAGTTATATTGCCATGATTTGTGTCCACGAATAGTATAATGCTTAATTTTCATATTTCATTGCCCTTAGATGGTAACAATTTGTCCTTCTGTTTTCTTTTTGCGGTAAACTATTCATGAGAGAATCTTACCTTTGTTTTAGTGTCTACTTCGTATTTGTATACTTTGTCCCATATTTTTCTGCTTTATCCTGCAAAAAGCTGCATCGCTTTGTGTTGCTTGCTTCGTTAATTATTTTTATAGTTAGAGCAGCAGAGCTAAGTATTGACAAAACTGTACTTTCTGTTTTTCAACTCATATGGCTCCATTTCGTGGATTTATTTTAATCCGAGCCCCACTTACAGCAAATAAGTCAAGGTACTCCTTTTGTGTCTAAGTAGATCTTATTTAATTAATTGACATGCCCTGATTTATTATAATCGTGATCCAATTTGACACGAGTTTGCATCTGCTCTGCATTGAGATCCTTTAGCTTCTGTTGGCGGTCTGTAACATACCTCCCGGTTCTTCTTGAGCTTGCGTTCTTTTTCAAATTTTAAATTAGTACTACTTTATTTCATTGCTAAGTTGGTGTGCTTCTTTGTTTAATCTTGTTTGTTGTATGTTCTGCCTGATAGTATTAGAGAGGCGTAAATTTCCTAGCGGTGTATTTTCCTTGACTTGGTGTGGATTTTGATTCAGCGGTGGTTATTCCAATGAGTGGCTGATGTTTGCTATAAAGACTAGAAGTACCTTGTATAGTCTCATAGTGTTTGAGACTTCTGCGGGAGTTAAATGCATTGTACAAATCCTTACGTTGGTGTAGCTAATTAATTATATGTGACGAGCTCGTTGGCTAATGAACAAGAGTGATATAATGACAGAAATTATATACAAAATGATCAAAAAGTTTTTACTACAAATTTTTTGCATTATATTGATACTTCTGTGTTCAAAGAATGCCGTCTTGCACTTATTTTATAGCAAATGGTGCAATATTTGTCGTAGTTAACTTACCTTTTTTATTGTTATAGTAAGTAATTTCCTTGTTTATATACAGACATAACGTCTTTGGTGTATTATGTTTCTTAAACCAGGTTGCTTATATTTGAAAAAAAATAGTATTTTGTATAAATGCGGAACACAGCTTTAAAATTTACTAATATGCCGCATCTTATTCCCATTTAACAATTGATATGATAAGCGGACATCAATTGTACCGAGTGTTAGCTCTATTTACTTACAAACATCCAAATATAAATAAACTTTGGCTGTCCAGCAGGAAAATGAACACGGAACTGGTTTGCACCACTTCTGTTACCATGAGGTTTGAATTGTTTTAGCAGAACCCTATATAGTTTCCAGATAAACCTTAAGAGCCTAAATTGCCTCCGCTGCTATAAATAAACTTACGCATGCCAAAAAGTACTAAAGGTGTATAATTCCCAGTAATCTGCGGTTCCTTAAGGAACGTCAAATTTAGTTAGTGATATATTTGGGTTTCGTATTAGTATCATAAAGTATTTTAAAAATGTCTAAAGTATAAAGCAGAAATAAGCTTAATTCTAGTAGTATTTATAGTGCAAGCTATTGTCGCAAAAAGACGAATATATTTTCAGTTAGTCGTAATGATTTGTATAAACGTCAGTCTACCGTACAGGCCGTAGTACTGGTCACTACTTGCTATTATGTAAGGTAGGCTTATGCGAATAGGTTGTATAGAATTAAGTTGAACCTAACTGGGGCAACGGGAACGGTAGCCGAGTTTGTTGGCAACTTATGCCAACACTGGCTAGTACTAGGACCATATCGTTAGTAATACTGGGTACGACTTGGTGATTAGCCGGTTTACTCACAATTTAGTTACTAAGAGACTAGTAGCATCACCTCAGACCTCGCTGACTGCAAGGAGCAACCAGAGTAGAAACTGAAAGACCCCATTATTGACGATCAAATGTACACGGAATGGTACGTGTAATTGTAGAGGTACGTAAGGGAAAGAGTATGAAATTACGAATGTACTAAATGAAAAGCAGTTTGGTATTCTGTGTGTATAAGAAGGAAAGCGCAAAGGACCTGATTAGATATACCACGTAACAATCTCGTAGAACGATTGTGGTAGGGAAATTTTAATCCAGCACAACCTAGTAATTGGTTATGTTTCAATAGCTCAGAGAGAACCGTGTTCCACATAATTCTAAAATCTAAATTAGTTCGGATGTAGGGGAGCTTTAGGATGCTACAAAAGTGATACTTGTTTTCCCAACACGAATAATATTGATTATTGCCGGTATAAATAAGTAGCCAAAACTGACAAGGTATAGATACACGCTCCCATATCCTAAAATAAAAAGTGGCGTTTACAAAATCTGAAACATTACGGTGTTTACTGCCGTTAGAAAGTAGCAATAAAACCTTTGATAGTAATTGTGTTCAATCTGCCTTTATCTAACTGTTATGAGAGCAAATCGTTTATCAATCAAGATTATCTGAGTGAAAACGTACATGGGATTATTTTTACCTTATAATCAATATCAAGATTGAATACTTTTTGCACTTTTTAAACGCCCCAAGATAACGGCACAACCTACCTAACTAGTTTAAGCATTCAATTATGGTAGGTAGAGTAGCGAGCGAGGAAAGTTACATTTTGTTTAGTTAAATTAAAATAATTAACGTTGTTTTATAACAATGCAAATATGCAAAGATTATTAATTCTCTCAAGACAAAGCTACAAATACCAACAGAAATTACTTTGTGCACAAAAACATAATTACTTTGCTAAAGGTTTAATTAAGGGTCCAAAACATCTATATAGGTAAGTCTAAATTCTTAAAACTACGCAAATTTTTAATGTATTGCGATTAGATCACTATGCTCTTGGTCTTAGCGGATTTCTATACTGTATTTTTTAAATTTTATTTCAATGCGAAGTTAATTTACGAATTATATTCTTAATTTTTATTATTATTTTATAATTTAGTAATTAAATTAACGGGTTTTAGTAACATTTGAGATAACAAACAAAAGGACCAATCATTCTTTAATTTTGTATATATATATATATATATATATATACAGGGTGTCCAGTTTAAGATGAAATGCATAGGGATATTGGAAACCGTTAGAGATACGAAGATGGTTAAATGGAGAAAAGTTGCGTCATTATATGCCCAAGAAGTAACCATGGTTACATGTCAAAAATCCTTCCATTTACTAGACACAGGGTGATAACTGAAAATATGCGTTTTCTAAAATCGCTATATCTTGTTTCTTGCAAGAGATTCATCCACGATTTTTGCAGGATGGGGGTAACAGGTAGCGAGGATTTCAAAATGATTTTGAAAAAATCTAGGCCTACTAGATTTTGAGATAATGCACGCAACTTTCGATTTTCTTATGGACGCCATATTGGATTTTTGCATTTTGAATTCTTCATAAAAATGCTTTTCAACCATATATCATATGTTTATAATCTGCCAATGAGAAAGTGTCAAATTACACAATTAAATTTATATCAAAGCAACCTTGACATATTATGTATTTTAATTAAATGAAAATTAATCTACAAATTAAACTAACTATTGAGAACAATATTATTGATTATTAACATAAATCATAATAATAAAAGTGACAAAAAACAACAAAAAATAAAATTTAGTATTATACTGAATTTTACTATTAATTAATCAAATGCTCGGATAAACCTCCATTCTCTTGCAATAATTGAATAGATGGTTGATTGGTAAAGGCCTAGTTTGATATAAATTTAATTGTGTAATTTGACACTTTCTTATTGGCAGATTATAAACATCTGATATAAGGTTGAAAAGCATTTTTTATGACGAATTAAAAAATGCGAGATGATAAGGAACTCTTGTGATGCAGTGCTAACTCGATGCAGATGGTGTTTGCAGGAGAATGAAGGTTTATTCGAGCATTTGATTAATTAATAGTAAAATTCAGTATAATATTAAATTTTATTTTTTGTTGTTTTTTGTCACTTTTATTATTATGATTTATGTTAATGATCAATAATATTGTTCTCAATAGTTAGTTTAATTTGTTGATTAATTTTCATTTAATTAAAATACATAATATGTCAAGGTTGCTTTGATATAAATTTAATTGTGTAATTTGACACTTTCTCATTGGCAGATTATAAACATATGATATATGGTTGAAAAGCATTTTTTATGAAGAATTCAAAAATGCAAAAATCCAATATGGAGTCCATAAGAAAATCGAAAGTTGCGTGCAGTATCTCAAAATGTAGTAGGCCTAGATTTTTTTCAAAATCATTTTTGAAATCCTGGCTACCTGTTACCCCCATCCTGCAAAAATCGTGGATGTATCTCTTGCAAGAAACAAGATATAGCGATTTTTAGAAAACGCATATTTTCAGTTATCACCCTGTGTCTAGTAAATGGAAGGGATTTTTGACATGTAACCATGGTTACTTCTTGGGCATATAATGACGCAACTTTTTCTCCATTTAACCATCTTCGTATCTCTAACGGTTTCCAATATCCCCATGCATTTCATCTTAAACTGGATACCCTGTATATATATATATATATATATATATATATATATATATATATATATATATATATGCTCGTTGGAGAACCCTCGTAATATTTTTAAACCAATTATGAGTTACTGCGGTGGTCTCCAACGTCTTGACAATCTGTACCGTATTCGTGCACGTTTATGAAATACATAAGTCTTGATTAATCAAAATTATTTACCTAAATTATATGCCTCAATTTAGAACAAACAAATATTATATATCCCATTTAATTAATTAATAACTAGATTTAATTATGTTTTACCAATTATGTTTTACTGCCTGACTATGACCAGATCTTAAAAAAACACATAATAACGAAATTGAATTTTATCCAGTATAGATTATTTAGATGTACTTAAACTCTACTAATAACTCTAATTCCTACTTAATAAGTATTTATTGTTGACATGAATATTAATTTAATCAATCATTTTTTATTACACTGAATGGTGATAACGTTCTATTTTCATGTACTTTATTCGAATACTTTGTTATTGCTATGTTTCACTTATCTTTATGTAATTATTGTATAAGATATATTTTAATATTTTGGTATAACCGATAACTCACTACGGTTGACATATGGTGCAACTATTTGTATTTATTTAATCGTGGGGCCCTATTCTGTTTCGCTTAAAACCGTTTACCGCCCTCAATACTTTCAAATACGGACGGCTCCAGTTGACTATTACCGTTAACCACCCTGCAAAACTCACAACATGGCGTAAATGTTTTTTTTCATACGTATGGCAAAAAAGAAAGCAATTTTTGTGTTCAACAAGGGTACGTGAGTGAATGCTATATATATATATATATATATATATATATATATATGTATATTGATCTTTAGGGTTTCGCGGTTGCTGTATGTACTGCTGGTTTTTCGGGTGTTGACTCGCGTAGCTCTTCTGGTCTCCAAAAAACCGTTTGTTGCAAAACGACGTTTCGGCAGTCTCATTTGCCATCTTCAGGTTGGTAACTGTCTGGTCCTGCTTCGAGTTACTCGAACTGAACTAACGTCCTGTTGTGTGTGCTGCTGCTTGTGTACCCTATTGCTCTCACCCACTGCTTTCACTGTTTGCACTGCTTTCACTGCTTCTACTGCTTTCACTGCTTTCACTGCTTTCACTGCTTTCACCGCTTTCACCGCTTTCACTGCTTTCACTGCTTTCACTGCTTTCACTGCTTTCACTGCTTTCACTGCTTTCATTGCTTTCACTGCTTTCACTGCTTTCACTGCTTTCACTACTTTCAAAGCAGTGCAACCAGTGAGTGAGAGCAATAGGGTACATAAGCAGCAGCACACACAACATGAAGTTAGTTAGTTCAGTTCGAGTAACTCGAAGCAGGAGCACACAAAATGTAACACCAAGATGACGTTGGAATTTTTGGACCAAACTTGGCAGAAATGTTTAACTAGGCAAATGTAGTGATTGATTAAAATTTTAAAGAAATTAAACAAAAGATTAAAGCATTTTTTACAAATAATGTGTTGGACCACCCCTATTAGTTTCACATTCCCGCAGTATTCTTGGCATGGATTCCAGCAGGTGGTCAATTTCTTGCTGAGGTATTGCATCCTAGTCAATCTGTAGTTCATGCCGGAGAGCTTCTAGTGTCTGTGGACGATTGGCTAATTGCTTGAGTCTTTTACCCATCATGTCCCACAAATGTTCGATGGGCGAAAGGTCGGGATATCTGGGTGACCACGGCACGATATTGACGTTAGCCCCTTCGAAGCGCTCCATAGAATACCTTGCAATGTGGGGGATGGACATTATCCTGTTAGAAAATCGAGTCCTTCAGCTCCTGGGACAATGGAAGAATATGGGGTTCTACCACTTCATCAACATATCGGTGGGCAATGATATTGCCTCGGATAAATACCAACTCGGGCCTACTTCCATAAACAATAGCACCCCATACCATAATCCCCACAGCGTGGTGCACATGCCGCTCAACAGAAAACTGCACATTGGGACGTTCCCCACGTCTACATTTGACCCTCATGCGACCATCGTGCATTACTAAGCGGAATCGGAATTCGTCACTGAAGACCACGCCGTTCCATGTCCCAATCCAGTAGCAAGGCACATTACTCCAAACGTTGCTGTCGATCACGAGCCGTCAGCAGAAGCACAAGATGTGGTCGATAGGACTGCAAGCCAAAATCTCTGATTCAACGGCAAACTGTAAAAACGGTTACACGACGTCCATCGATTCCAAACCACTGATTGGCTATTGATCTTGTACTCGAGAATCGGTCTCTTAATGCCATTAATCGGAGATGGCGGTCCTGGACCACATTTGTCTGTCTTGGACGCCTATTCCGTCTTCTACGACGTTCTTGACCTTTTCAAGACCATGCTTGGTAACACCGTACTACAGAGAATTGATTACGGTTAAGAGGATTAACAAATGAAAAACCACCTTCACGTAAGCCAATAATGCGACCTCAGTCGAATTCACTCAGTTGTCGATCATTTTCACGTTGCCACACTCTAGGTACAATCGCAGCTTCAAAATGCAAAGAAGAACACAAAAGCAAAAGAATTGCAACCAAAAACTATACTGAAATCGACTTAATCTCTTAAGAAGTACACCCGATAATTTCGATTACAACAAGTAAAACGTCATATTTTCCATAGCTACTGAATTATTTTGAATGAAATTTTAATTAATTATTACATTTGACTAGTTAAACATTTCTGCCAAGCTTGGTCCAAAAATTCCAACGCCATCTTGGTGTTGCATTATATATATATATATATATATATATATATATATATATATATATATTATTGCCATTTATTGAACACTAAATAAAGTTATTTACAAAACAGAGTTAAACTTAAAATTAGTGCACAAAAGGTCGAAGTTCAGTCTTGCCAAATGTGAAGACATTTGGCGACTGTTCTGCCACTTAAACCTAACAATAAAATTGTCATTACTGTCTGCTCATTAGGAGTTGGCGGAGACGAATTTTAAATTTATTAAATGGTAATAATTTTATTCTTTCAGGTATAGAATTATAATTTACCGCTATATTATAGGAGAAAGACCTTTTAAACATTTGTGATTTATGAGTAGGAATTAGAAGTAGATTTTTGTTTCTTAAATTGAAGTTGTGATTTTCTGATGAAAATTCGATTTTATTGTACAGATACGAGGGAGTTATGGTATTAATTATTTTGTGATATAAGCAAGTTGAATGCAAAACTCTTCTGTTGCTCATGTTAAGCCAGTCTATTTCATGGAGCTTGTAGTGGATTGACTCATGTTTTTTTATGTCAAAAATAAACCTGAGGCAACAGTTTTGTATGCGTTGTATTCTTTTAGAGTCCAAACTATCAATACAAGGTCCATGCACAGCATCACAAAAATTAAATTGGGACAGAACTAGTGTGTCACACAGTAGTGCTCTTGTGCCACGATTCAAAAGTTTACGTTCATTATAGAGCACTTTTAAGTTTATAACAGCTTTTTTAATGCAGTTGGATATATGTTTCTTAAATCTAAGCTTAGAATCAATTACTAATCCAAGATTTCTACCCGTGTCAGAGATTGTAATATCCACGTCATTGATTCGAATAACGACATTATTTTTTATACGTTCCTTAGAGACTTCTTTACCAAAGAGTAAAAGTACCGTTTTATTTATATTTAACGAGGCAATTTACTTCATGATTTATCAAACAGATGGCCGAGACAACGTCATTTTCAGAAAAACTATACTGTATTTGGGTATCATCAGCGTATAAGTTATAACGGCAAAATTTTAAACAACTACCGAGATTACACGTATAAATAGTATACAGTAGGGGACCCAGTATTGATCCCTGGGGAACACCTGCATTAATGTCAAGCAATGACGATGCTTGATTGTATATATATATATATATATATATATATATATATATATATATATATATATATATATATATATATCTAAACATACCTTAAGAGGACGACAAAAAAAACTACTTTAACCTACCTTAATTCGCTCCAACGTCATTTTCGCAATCGTTATCTCTTGCCTCATATAAGAAACCAGAGTTTAAAAAACAATGAGAATGAACTTACCCCTACATTCCTTCGCGCCAGTTATTCCTCAGCTCGTATAAAAAATTAGTGTTTAAGAAACATACTTTAAGACAACGATCCAAAAAAACTACTTTAACTTATCTTAATCCGCCCCAACATCACTTTCTCAACCGTTATCTCTTGCCTCATATGAGCAACCAGAGTTTAAGAAACATGCTTTAAGAGAATGAACAATATACGCTACTCTAACCTATCTGAAATCACCCCGACATCCTTTTCGCAATAGTTATCTTAGCTCGAATAAAAAATTCGTGTTTAAGAAACATACTTTAAGAGAACGACAAAAAAAAAACTACTTTAACCTAACTTAATTCGCTCCAACGTCATTTTCGCAACCGTTATCTCTGCCTTACATGAGAAACCAGAGTTTAAAAACAATCTTTAAGAGAATGAAAAAAGATGCTACTCTAATCCATCTTAATTGGCACCGACTTCCTTTTCGTAACAGTTACCTCTTAAGTCATGTAAATAATTGGAGCAACATACTTTAAAATAATTAACAAAATGTGCTACTGTAATATGTATTGATCCATTCCGACATGCTTTTCGAAACAGTTGTTGCTTATAAACATACTTTAAGAGAACGACCAAAAAAAAAACTACTTTAACCTATCTTAATTCACTCCAACGTCATTTTCGCAACCGTTATCTCTTGCTTAATATTAGAAACCAGAGTTTAAAAAACAATCTTTAAGAGAATGAACAAAAGCTGTTACACTAACCTATCTGAACTCACCCCTACATTCTTTCCGCTCCGGTTATTCCTTAGCTCGTATAAAAAATTTGTGATTAAGAAACGTAGTTTGAGAGAACAACCCAAAAAAATACTTTAACTTATCTTAATATGCCCCAATATCCTTTTCGTCGGTTATCTCTTAGTTGTTATAAGGAGTTATACTTTAATAAACGTACATTAAGAAAATGAACAAAAAACTACTCTAATCTATCTTAATTGACACCGAAATCCTTTTCGTAACAGTTACCTCTTAACTCGTGTAAATAGTAGAGTTTAAGCGACATACTTTAACAGAATGAACAACATATGCTACTGTACCCTATATGGATTTACCCCGACATCCTTTTCGCAAGAGTGATCTCTTAGCTCGTGTAAACAATTTGTACTTAAAAACATACTTTATGAGAATGAACAATAGATGCTACCCTAACCTATCTAAACACACTCCGACATCCTTCTCGCAACAGTTATCTCAGCTCGTATAAACAAATCTTGTTAAACAAACATATTTTAAGAGAACAACCCAAAAAAAACTGCTTTAACCTATCTTAATTCGTCCAAACATGATTTTCACAACCGTTACCTCGTGCCTCATATAAGAAACCCGAGTTTAAGAAACATTCTTTAAGCAAATTAACAAAAGCTGCTACTCTAATCTATCTAAACTCACCCCGACATTCCTTTCACATTAGTGACTTATTATCTTGTGTAAATAATTTTAAGTTTAAAGAACATACTTTAAGAGAATGAACAAAAAAAAAGGTACTCTTGCCTATTTGAATTCACTCCGGCATACTTGTTGCAACAGTTTCAGAAAATGGCAAAAAAAAAAGGCTACTCTAACATATTTTAATTCACCTGACATCCCTTTCACAATTCTGTCAGCAAGTATAAGAAATGATGTTTTAATAAGCCAAAAAGATTTCCTGGTGTTAAATGGTGTGTATTGTCCAACCGAAGGATAAAAATTAATTGTAGACGAAGGTCCAAATCGTTTGAAATATTTCAGATTTCGGCAGGTGCAGTTATTAGCGATAAAGGAACTCTTTTAATGACCTCAAGAGTTCTAATAATTCAAATAATTCAAGAAATATGAAATATTAAAAGGATATGTTATAAAGCTTATAATAATCAAAAGGTATGAAGCGACATGTGCATTAAGGGCTTTTACTTGTATTTCATAGTATGATGTTCCAAAAAAATTCTTCAGAAATAATACTATGCATCAGTGAACATAGTTCTTTTTTAAATTGCTTCAGAAGTAATACTAGACGTAACGTATAAGAAAAATTTATAAATTAATGAAAATGACATTTTTCAGCAATTTGCCTGGAAATTAAACGCATAGCGCGATTATTTCTAATACGAAACAGCTGATCCCACATAAAAACATCAAGATATTGTTCAAGAAATAGAGAATTCATCACACCAACTGTGCGAAAATACATCTCCATTGAAGACCAGAATGCTTCAACGTGATTAGTACAGATACGAGTGATAGGGTCCACAAAATTTTGTGAATGGTTTACCGTTTTGTGCAGAAACGGTGATATGCCACCCAAGCGTGCCAAGTTCGAGTAACCACGCCAACAATCAGTCCATATTTCTTGAACCTGGCCGCACATGTGAATGAATTAAAGACATTAAAATATCACTATTTCTATTGCCAATGAAACGCACAAAACCTCTACGATCCTTAACATCGTAAATACCTAGCACCCACTTTGCAGGAACAACTCTGCCAACATTGTACTTCTTTTAGTGAGCTCCGATTCATCAATCTGTATCACATGTCCAGGACCACTTGTAATCATTATATATGAAAAGCAAGATGCTGACATCTTTGTTCAACAATTTCCAAGAACAAATGTCTCGAAAATAACGATATAGTTAAATCACCATTATTTCGTGACGCTTATCATCATTACTGCTGAACCCACCCGCACGTGGCAACCTCACAGCCATAAAATGTAGATTATTTTCCGTACATTAACTCTTACATCTTCAAAAACTATTAACTAACATGGAATATTCCTTATTGCATTGCGTGTAAGTGTCCTTGCACATATCCTAAATGAACATTGTCTTCTGCATCGCGTTTCCTTACATCGTAAACTTTCTTGAATCAATGATTTCTTTTGTAAATAATGCAGAAAATTATTATCAGACTGATTAAGGATGCGATGTAATTGAGATACATCGGTCACATTCATTATAAAGTGCTACAACGTAAGGTCTACATAATTTTTTTATTTTTAATTTATTTACCTTTGGTTAATAAAGGCCTTTATTAGTAAAAATATATGGAATTTTTTTAATCTATATATTTGTCTTCTTTGTTCTTAATGAAATTTTTAACAAAATGTTTTATACTAAAAAATATTTAAACTAAATTTTGAATGTAATAGTGTAGTTAATAATTAATACCAACCTACTTTACAAAAATATGGGTCTCTCAAGACAGTATGCACATGTCCGTAAAAACTTTAAATGTTATTAATTAAAAAGTTTATGAATGATCCGCAAATTTTTTTTTTTTTAATTACGATCTAAATTACCGAAAGTAACGAATGACATATATAGAAATTGCGAGGGTAGACAGACAAATATCGTACCAGAGCCGGATTACAGGTACATTTACACCCATTGTATAATAAAAAAAAACTTTTCAATCTTCACATGCTTCGGTCTTAAACTCACGTACTTCTTAATGAGGTCAATATATTTCGCTCCACTGTCATCGTTTAATATGGTAAAAACCCAGGGTCTATGTGTTTTGGTATCTCTAATATAAACCACAAAGACAGAACCTTCTTCTTTAATATCTCCAACACACAGATTGTACAATTCCTTCATAAGTAGGTATTTGTCGTTGGGTGCTTCAAGAAAAAAATTAATAACTTCTCTTTTGAAAACACTAATGGCCTCTTCTGGTATGTACCCAACAGAACAGTTTTTCAAGAACGCCGAAAGTTTTGAAAACTTGCTGAGACGTAACATACATTTTAATTTGGAATACGTACATGCACCACAATGAAGACGTTTTGTAGTTATTCGACTAATAAATAAATACAAAGAATGAATACCTATAATAAATGATGTAATGAACACATGATCAAGGAAATACGCAAGCAAAACCTTTGTAACCGTTTCCGTATTATTCTTGCGCATCCACTCAATAAACCTGTCGAACTCTTTCTTATAAATGATTTCGGACTTTTTGGTATAAGACTCAGCTTTGTTTATTAATAACAAATAAATGACACTTATAATGCAAAACGATGGCAACTATAATAAGACCGTTCATGAACTCCTGTGAAATGATATTTTTTGTAACGATCTGAAATTATTATTTTATTTAAATTGTGTCTCAAAGTGGATAGTTCAACGTGAAAATAGCATACGAAATTCGTTTATAATGCGGGATTATGGCATTCGTTTCCATTATTGCTTTCGCTCCACTCCAGCAATAATGGAAACTCCTGCCATAATCCCTTACTTACATTATAAATGAATTTCATAATATACTACTATTCTGTGCTATTTTGATAGTGGTTTTGGAGTAAATTTACAGACAGAGTCAAAAATGAAGGTAGGTGATGTAACAGAAACGCAGTATATCAGTTTTCGGTGAATAAGTAGGTTTGATGGAGTATGTATTTTTTAAGAGACTGGCACGTATTCCTGTCTTATGCATACGATTAGATCTTGATTTACAAAAAAAATACAAATTTAGATTGAAATATTCACTCTGTACCATATACAGGCCACGTTTAAATTTTTCTTAATAATCTTAATAAACCTCTTTTAGTTTTGTATTTAGTTTAGAAAAATTAATACGTACTTGAGTTTCAAACATTGTTAAGTTCTACTCAACGAGGAAAGATTAACTTTTACAATCACAAGAGGTTAAATGTTACTTTATTTACATAATATTGTTGTTCAATACGTTATAATTTAAAATAATCCAAAGATTACATAAACTAATTTCATTTAACTAAAAAACATAAATATAAAATTTTTTAAAAAGAAGGTAATAAGCTAACAAACGGTCTAAAAAAAAGATGTGCTATGACAGATCTTCCCGCCCATCATGGTCACGATAATGACGAAACCGGTCGGGTGCTGGTTGGTTGGTTTACGACTCTCTCGTTTTCTGAACTCTAAGAAGGTAAAACTATACTGGTGGGCTCTCATTTTCATAAATTTTATTTTAAGCAAATAGTTTTAAAAATTTCCCTTATAGATGGCGATCCTTAACTTTCTAGCATTACCTACAAATTGTAATAGTAATACTATTACAAATCAAACAATAAATTTTTGTTTTCTTAAACTAACATTATTTCTATGAGTAATTGACTATTAGGACACATGTAGCTAAATAATCAGTACACGTGACACTAAAATTACGCCTGAGAACTGTTGTATGAGAACATATACACTATGAGTGAAAGAAAAGGGGTCTGTAAAAAAAAATCACTTTAAACTTAATCTAAATTCCAGCGATGTAGGTCTGTCATCTTGACAAGTGTTTGTGTTTTTTAACGAAACAATTTAACTTTTGCGATTCTTTTGTATAATTTTGTCACGTATTGCTCATTTCTGTAATCGTTACCTTATATTACTTTTTATTATTCATGCCAATTATGTTTACGACCAAACCGAATTAATAAAATATTAAAAATGATATTGGGTTCGACAAATCATGAAAACTGAATTACTACTTCAACGTCAAAACATAACGCCTCCCGTGCATGTGTGATCTTGCTAAACGTGTATTAACCCTGTATATTTATTAAAGTTTGTTCATGAGAAAAGTAAAAATTGCACTTAAAATTGATATAGGAAAATCGTTCCCTTGCGCTTGAAATTGAAATACCGTTTTATTGAATTACAAGATCCTTGCTAGCAATACACCTAAATCAAAAGGTTCCATCTCCGCATAATAAAACAAGGGCAAAGATATCTTGTAGTCGTAGTTTACTAAAACACTTTTCTTAAATCTAGCATATTACTATATGTTATGCAAAACGAACTAAATTAGAAAATAAAAAGGTTACGCAGTAATAATTTAGTATTCTGCATTGTAACTACGTAATTTCCGTTCTTGGTTATCTGTGTTAGTAAAAAGTGAAATATATTTTTAAATCATCATTTCCCTCGGTTCGTTGGTGTATCGATTTTGAAACTGAGTATGCTTTATTAATTAGCTACGTGAATGTAAATAATTAATTTCATTTACGAACTAAATGAACTAAAGCCTTTTTTAGATTAATTTAAATAATGCAAACTTGACAAAACAGTATTTTTGAATGAATTTACAATAAAACACGTTTTATAAAATTGAGAAAAACATTAAAGAGAATTATAAGTATAAAATGTTGTCGTGTCGTTTTAAAAGATTGATGGTATTTATTGGCGACAGCGCTTTAATTATGCGGATTACCACTTTAAATGCTGCATTTTGAACTTTATATCAGTTTATGTGCATGTGCTTGCGCATGTGACTGTGCCCATACTCACGTCTGTGCCTGTACTCACGTCTGTGCCTGTGCACGTGCTTGTTCCTTGCCCGTGCCTGTGACTGTCTGTGATTTTTCCTGTGCATGTGTCTGTGCCTATGCCTGTGCCTGTGTATGTGTCTGTGCCTGTACATGTGCCTGTACCTGCGCCTGTGCATGTAACTGCGTCTAGACCTGTCCCTGTGCATGTCTCTGTGCCTGTGAATGTGCAAGTGTCTGTGCCCGTGTATGTGCCTGTGCCTGCACCTGATCCTGTACCTGCACATACCTGTACCTGTACCTGTACCGGTACCTCTACATATACCTATACCTGTACCTGTACCTGAACCTGCACCTGCACTTGTGCCTGTGCCTGTGCCAGTTCCTGTGTCTGTGCATGTCCTTGTGCCCTGTCACTGTGACTGTCCATGTGCCTACACCTGTGCATGTGTCTGTGAATGTGCATGATAATATGAAATATGAATATACCTATTAAATGCACAAGAAAGCGAAACGCTTAATAATTAATTAATTAAATATAATATCAATTAAACTTTAATTACATATTTATCTTTGAACTTAAATGTTGTAATAAAATAATATTAACAATATTTAAACAAACGCGAAACAATTTTTGTATATACCTACCATCAAAAATTAATATAGTTTAATGCATCTTGCAGAAGAATTTAACATATGTAGCGATTCTCAAAGTTGTAAGTATACAAACAACGCATAAGAAGCCCTTAATAACAACAGCATCACCTGCATGCTAAAGAGATTATTTAGATTTAGTCAGCAACGGAAATAATAACTATTTCTTAACCATCCACTGTAAAAAAAATTATGGAAAAGGTAGAAAATAAATAAATGGAAACTGTTGTATAGATATGAACATGTAAACTTTCACCATTAACACTCATAATAAAATACTTATCTTTTTTGGGATTTTTTAATGGTGTACTTTAAATTATACAATCTAAACGTTTCGATAACACTTACAGTTATCTTCGTCAGTAGTAATGTTTGTTTTTTTTTTTTTTTAACAAACATTACTACTGACGAAGATAACTGTGTTATCGAAACGTTTAGATTGTATAATTTAAAGTACACCATTAAAAAATCCCAAAAAAGATAAGTATTTTATTATGTTGTATAGATATTTTATGTTAACATTTGGAATTCCAAAAAATGTTTGTGACCAAGGGACAAAATTTTTAGCGAATTCTTAGAATCAACAGAAATGTTAGGTACAAATCAAACAACATCAACGGCATATATGACTAGACGTCAAGTACGTTAAAACATTCGTATAAGAATACGTAACTGGGGTAACTTTGATTACAGTATTTTACTCCGCACTCCCCGTTTCGTGTCGTGTGTATAAATACACAAAGAAGTTTTGATTTAGATAAAACCGTACTTACTTAACTGTTTATATTACGTGATTTATATTCGGTATTTAAATTAGGACCAATAGTTACCTAAATTAACTGAATTCGTGTTTATTGAGAATACTAAAGTTTGCTTAATTACTGCTATCTAAAACATGTGTCTAAAGTAATCTATGCTTAATATAAATGATACAAAACTCAAATTAAACAAAGATATAAGTTGAAGACACTGTATGGAATAAATAATTTCTGTATACATATCTTTTTATAAAGCTTTGTTGGGAAAGAATTTTTTTTGTAAAATTAGTTTTTTGTCAACATGTACTTTCTTCGGCAACTTCGAAACCGTCCTTTGTTCTGTTTTGGATATAGTTTATGTTCTACGGATGATTGATACACACTTCGTTGAATTCCGCAGGTATGTTCTCAGAATACTTACCATTACTAGTGCATCTCGTAGCTGTCGACTTAATCACGTGCAGATTTTACCGATGCACACCTAGCCTTCGCTTATCTCTACAGTTGTTGATCAAAGGTTACGTTTATCTCATCTAACATTTATCCAATACTCAAGACTGCGTTAGCTAATAAATAACGTCACATCGTTATTGTTTAAACAGTAAAAATTACTTGCGTGGTAGATTGCATTACATCTGTTCAACGCCTTGTGTTGAATATTACTGGTTGCTCGTGCATGTAAGATATAATCTTAGCTACAGTAACTGTAAACAGTATCATGTACTCGTGTCGTTTTATTGAAGCTGACACGTTATCGGACTGCTTGTGACTCACCTATAGTTATATTTGTTACTGTTATTGTATTAGATGATTAAATTACCTGTCACATTGCTGTGACGCTTTATTGGACTTAAAAAATGTTTTTCTTCAATCTTAAATAAAAACATTATTTCTGCGTAGAACTCTTTGAGTCACCTTGCAATAACACTTATCCATAAAATCTACACGCAGTGTACTTAGGTAGCGGCCCCTTTGTCACTACCGTACGTAACTATGATCTAAAGTTATTTAATACCTTTCCATTTTTTTTTATTTTTATATTGCTTGGTGAAATATATATTCGTGTTAACAAAGCTATGGCTTACTTAACGTCTTTACTAGTTCTGTTAGTACACGCATTCATTATTTTGGGGTTTATTTTAGAATTTAAATTACGTTTTTTGTTATATATATATATATATATATATATATATATATAAATTTATTTTTTCGAATTCATTTCTGCTCATGACTTTTTGTATTTGGTGACAACCAAGCGATGACGACCAGTAACTCTGCAGGCTGTTGTTAAAACAAAATCGGAAAGAATACACCTGGACGCAGGTAGATAAATCAGCGTTAAACAGCCAGAAGGTCTCACTTACCTTTACGTTGGCTACCTTCGGGTGCACGTAGGAGATGCTTCGAAACTTTAGCTCTAAAACAAATCTCCAAAACAACCACACGCTTCAAACACTAAGCAAGCGTGTACGAAAGTCAGCTGTTGGGATTCAATGGCTTTCTGTAACTTAACTTTACGTTACGCTACCCCCAACACCTGTGAACAAAATACACTCAGACAGAAGAAAAAAATAAACATCGTTAAATGTTTCGCTTAATTATTGCAAAAATAAATTCAAATACTAATCATCTGAAAATCAATTGAACTCAAAATAAAATAATTAGAAATAACATTAGACAAACGTCATTCAAAATTTCTCTAATTTGTGACGTTAAACAAAAAAAAAACATTTAATAAAAAAATTTGTGAAGCTAAATTTTAGGAAATTCCCAGTAGTCACTTTCAAAATAATCAATAAAATTAGCTTTTAATTAAATTTTTTAGTATTAATCCTTTAAATCACCACTATTCGTTAATTATTGCTTTCGCTGCTCGGGAGGAGATTACAAATAAGGCTATTAAATCCAATTAATCGTTCATCTATTGTACAAACATAAGTAAAAAAAACAAACTCACAACAACGATACATATGTTAGCACTAATTTATGGTCGGTTATCGTAAACTTTTATAATAGGGGAGAATGTATCACCCCTCTTTCTAAATTTAGTCCTCTGTCTTACTTTAAATTTTTGAAGTTAAAGTTACATAAATATGGTAAAAACTCAAAACATTCACGTAAACAAATGGGCACTCAAAATCAATTTTACGGGCGAAATTTATATATAGATAAACCTGTAGTATATTCAGTTAAACATTCTAAAAATATTAAAAGAAAACGCAAATAAAAATACTTCGTTGGCCTTAATTTAGAATAGCATAAATGGATTAACACTTGAACTAAAGACGACTACGTTTATTCGCTTTATCGCAAAATAATTTCAACAAAATGCAAACAATCGTATGACAATACATTCACAATAAACGTACAATATTAAATTACCTTCTACAAAATTCTTGAAAACTTCTCCTCCAGGTGATAGTGGAAGCAATCTGGACGTAAACGGCTGCAGGAAAACTGCTTAACGACTTCCAAACAGCAAACCAATGCAACAATTTCCAAATAACAACTTCAATAACGGTACGTTTTATTTTACTGAATTCGACGTTGTAAAAGTTTATGTACACAAAAATCTTTTACGCACAATATTATTTACACTCTTCACTTAGTACGTTAGCTTTATTTGCTTACAAGTATATTTATGATTTAAAATAACTATTTACTGATTTATTAACAGTGAGGCTTGGTCCATCAAAGGATGTTTACAGAAGCACGTAAAAAACATAGGGTTCGGGCACACAATACTCCACCATAAACGACATATAAAATCCGCAAAAGCGGTGAAAACTCCGTAATTCAGGAAGCACTTGGGAAACATTATCCTGACTTCAAAGTAGGTCTAGTAGACCACGATAAGCCACACAAAGTTCTCCGGCCTTGTGAACCACCAACAAAAACCGCACAAAGTAGAAAAGGACCCGAAGTCCACGATTCGTTTGGCAGAACCGGGAACACGTCGACGGTAAGAGAATCTATGCCCTCCCTTATACCACAACTGCACTTCACCAGATCAAGATCAGGACTGAAGACATATTCAGTTTTAAAAATAACAACCAATCATAAAATGATGTTATTCAAATTATAAACGTGGTAGAAACAAACTGCCTTTTCCGTAAATGATCGAGAGAAATTGCGTCACATTTTGCTTTCACATAGTAACTGTATGGCCAGCTTTTCAAGTAACCAACGCTTATTTACTCTAACGGTGCACATGCACTAAATTATACTGAGGTCATATTGTAGTTCAGACAAATATTTCTTCCTCTTATAATGATGACTCTTCATTAAAAATAAATCGGTAAGCTCTACTGTAAAAGAATCTTGGCACCTTCCTCTATTAAAAGTTGTTATCAGAAATTTAATACAACACAATTTTATACCTAAATAACAAATGGCGTTTTTTAAATTTTAAACCTTGGGAAAATTTATGTGATATTCACGATTTTAATTTAAATTGATCCTAACAAAGCAATTCATTTTAACTAGATACGACAAATTCTAGTCCGAAATTCGATATAAAGCAAACGATACACCAATTTAATTTTAAAAGTACGTAACTTACTCCTTCAACTTACGAGAATTTCTAAATCTTAAAATAACGAGAATACTTATGTACTCATAATAAAAAAAACATCCTCAAATAGCAACAACAAAACAATTTAAATCTTTTGACTTTTAAAACCAAAATTTCTAAAAATTAGGCGAAAAAAATTATCTAAAGTGATTTGCTTAACATTTTCACATCCGGTGACACCATTTTCTCGCTAATTTGTCTGCGGGACTGAACCTGTTAAACATCTTACTTGTATTTAAGGATTGAAACTTAAAATTTTAACAAAATTGGGAGTACTTGACTTACATTCTGGTGGTTTATATTTAATAATGCTGTTTTCACAAAGACAAAGCACATATCAAATAAATTCTCTACCTGCAGATACAACACCAAGCAATCAACAGAAAAAGCTGGGTAACGAGACCAATAATTTACCAACCAAACAAATACCTTTTCCCATTGTCATCTGCGACTATATTAACTGAGTGTACTGAAAAACCGATAGAAAAAGAACTAGAATTTAGAATTTTGTTAAATTGCAATTTAGATTAGTCATACTACACAAACTAGAGCTACCGTGTTTGTAAATTCTTTTCTGCTTATGTATTCGACGGAGACATTATCAAATCCAATTACTTTGGCCGCAGCTGTGCATGACGTTTTGAGATATTAGTCTCTCCATGGTAATTTGATATGTTAATTTCTGAACTTTGCTTGTCTATTCGAAAATTGAGAAGACAGAATTGATGTTTACAAGTTTATTACAAGCTCAAGAAGTTTTACTGCACCTGCGTTATTCTACGGAACGTTTGTTACCAAAAAGTCTTAAATGAAGAAGTTTACTAAATTTCATTTCAGTGTATACGATATACAGTTTTCAATGTTACAATTGCCTTTTGTCTGAGATTAGAATAATTCTATAGGTATTATTTAATGAATACACAACGGTCTAACAATAGGCGATTCATGTTAATGGAAGTGTTAAACTCGCTTCATTATTAATGCATAACACACGTATCAAAAATTTATACTTGTTATAATATCGTATTAGCACTTGTATGTTTTCTATATTAAGGAGTTTATTTCACGAGTTATTAAATTACTGTAACACAAATAATAGATGTTTTGTAGTTAACTGATAAATGAATGTACTTAAATGAAAATGTTCATTAATTTCTGAACACATAATTGTATCGTATTGTATAATACCTTTTCATAACGAATATGGACAGCTGCTTTGCGCATTTATAGTTGAATTATCACTTCGAACCTAAATACTATTATTGATGATAGAATATTTAAATATAAAATGTTATTAAATTTTTTTCTCCAGAAAATATTAAAAAAACTCAAGTGCCCAGGTAACGCCAGCAAACACATTAATTCAATTTAATTATAACTTAATGTATTTATATTTATTTACGGTACGCTGTCAACTGCTGGGCGGAGTACGGATGACACAGTCGCCTCGGACGCGACTCAAAAATATACTACAGTTCAGATTATCTTTGGGCCAATACTAAACCCATAAGGCTCCTAAACGGAATATTCCTGGCTCCTCAGTGTAGGATATCTTCAGGGTTTAAACGGCGGTTAATAATTCCGGGCGGTTAGCGAGTTAGACAAACATTGCAGTTTTCCTCTTTACAAACATCAGTGCTTCACATGAATAATTCCTAACGAATACAAGCTCTCTTTAGTTCAATTAAGCTTATGCGTGACGCATTTTAACGTTTAATTCTATAATTTAAAATACTATTTTACCTCACCATTTATGAACGAAAGCGCGTACGTTCTTGCATAATGTACAGACGCAAAAAATGGCGAGATACTTGGACAACCTACTAATGTAACCTCCGCGACGAAGGTGGTGGGGAAACTTGTGAATCTTAAATCAACCTGTGTTCAGGCGGTAGCGTAGGAATTTGTTGTAATTAAAATAAGACTAATTGTTGATTTTTTAATTATCTTAACGCGGTAAAATTATTGTTTATTTCACAGCGGAGGGATTGGTATAAAAAATTAACTATTCGCACGTAAAAAAATAATTGTTGACATAACGACCCAATAATTAATTACGGATAATTCTCTCAACTCAGAATTCAAAATTACAGAAGTTATTTGCTTACACCATAGCGACTAGATTTACAGACAAGTTTATTTGTACGATTTTAGAGTTTATACTTTCAAGAAGTTATTCAACGTTTTATACTGTATAATTGAAGTTTCTTGAATTAATTTTGTTTGTAATGATACTATGCGTCGACTACATAATTATTACATTTATACCTAACGATAGTCGTGATCGCTAACAATATGTTATTATTATTTTCGTGGTTGGCATGTGTTTTCTTTTACATACAATGACAGAGATATTTCACGGTCAAATTTCTACTATCCAAAATATAAATCGTCCGATATGAATTGGTCAGTTGATAGGGACGGTGTACGTATTAAAAAACTGTTCATTCAAAATATACATAAAAATAGAAAATACATTATCGCTCGCTGATATTTGTCATATTTTTAATTGAGAAATAATAACACAAAACGGTATTCAGAATTAACGGAATAATCTCTTAAATGTTTCACATTGAATTATCATGAAAACTGCTATATTTAAAACACAAGACATAGAGGAACTGACCCGAATATGGGCCATGTATTCAATATGGGCCATAGGTTTATTTAAGAAAGTACGCAGTGTCATTTACATGCAATGTTCGTGACTGTACAAATCTTCCTCTGAATGATTTTACCGGGTAGAAATCTGGAATCGAGCCGTAGAGTGTTAGTTTATTTGAATTGTATCGAGTCACACGACTCCTAATGAACAAATTCAGATGTTTACAGCAGTTGATCAGTAAAAAGTTTATATCTGCACAGAATACCTGGCGGAAGAGGTATGACTAACATATATACACTTTTCCCAAGACGGGAACAGGCAGCTAATTCTACAGTCTGATGACAGTCTATTGCGTTTAGCCGATCTTGATCACAATTACATGCCTTTGAAACCGTAAAAGCTTGCTTTTGAAATCAGAAAATAAGTTGGATGACACAACTTCTACACGAAAAATACTCAAAAAGTATGGAAGTAAATAACATAGATAAAGCGGTCACTACGGTGGCTTACAGTTGGTCATTTTTATTCACGAACGAAAGAATTCATTACTGGTGTTCAAAATAGAGTCATCAGAACGAAGAACTATGAAGACCACTGACTCAAACTGGACATAGAGGACAAATGTAGGAAGTATGGTTCTGTCGGATGGCTGTTGAGCATATCACATCGGGATGCAACGCGTATCTGAGCCACCATAAGCAAGTAGCCAAAATAATCAGACATGTCCACCATATTATGTACCCCAAACACAGGGGTCAGTGATTTACTGGGATCAGCCTATTATCACTGATAGAGCAGTAGATTACTATCAACCAGACAGCGTCCCGATGGACAAAGAGAAGAAACCTGGAATAGTTACAATCCAGTGTGGTCGGATGAATTGAATTAACAAAAAAATTGTTTATAGTTTGAATGTGTAGGGTCATTAGGATTTACAACATTACTGTTTTTAGAGCAGACCCTAATAAGTGATTGTTACCCAAAAACGCACCACAAAATCAATATTTGGCGATTTGTATACAACACCACCGCCTACATACTTATTAATTCAAAATTATATCGACAACTGTTACAAATCATCTATAGATTAATCAAGATCTGTAATGTATTTGAGAGCAGATTGAGTATACAAGGCCATGCCATCACCACGGCGCCTTATGCGATCCCGACCAACAATTCACACACCGGAATATTAACCAACGCATTTATTTTGTTACTGTTGAGCTATGTTTGGCCAATTCCTAAAACATCCGTGCTCTGATTCAAGACGTATTGATTTAAACAATACAATGAGATTGTTAAAGATCTAATTAATGCTAATATAACATACTACTACTAAATGCCAATTAGTATGCTCTTATTAGTGCTAAGGAAGATCAGAGACAGGATTGGTTTAGATATCTGCTTAAGTTTGATTCCTGATCATTGGATGGAATATGACGGATAAAAGGATGAATGCAAGGAAAACATATTTCTACCTAATATTTAGTTTAATCAACTTAAATATTTGTGTTTGAGCACCTAGGATTGGCTACTTTAGGAAGTTTATATTTTTGTTGACTGTTCGACAATGGTTCACGGCGTTCCGGTGCGGCCGATTCGGCGCGAGCTTGTTTAGGCACGAGGACTCTTTGGCGTGTGATAATTGGGCGCGAGGACGTTTCGACGTATACATATTTTATGGGGATTTTGACACATGGATTAATTTTTTTGCTTCTGCCGCGTGACTAGAGATTATAAAGGAACGTAGTTTTAGCATAAAAAAATTACAAACACAAATGAATACTATTTCTCGTGATAAACAACACAAGAAGAAGTAATTTTGCAAAATTATATCAATTTATTGCAAACATACGTTTGCATACTCACTCTTCTATTTTTGTGGCGATTTTGCATAAAATAGTAGGCAGAAGATAATAATGTTTACAATAGTTTTTAGTGAGTAATTACAAATATTAAATATATAGCAAGCTTAAAGGAAGTAAAGAAATACAATATATATATATATATATATATATATATATATATATATATATATATATATATATATATATATATATATAATAGAAGATACAATGAAATATTGTCAAATGCACTTATGACTAATATGAACCGTGTGTCCCGATTTCGTTGTTTTGTTTGTTTTTTAAAGATATCGTTGTTATTATCAAAGATAGAAGTTTGCAGTTTTTACATTCTCCAGTCCGTACAAACGCAAGAGACACTATCATTCTTGCGTATAGCGCAAAATCGGCATCGTGCTTTAGCGGCAAATCAAGTTAAGCCAGCGAGTTGCTTTTTCATATTTTTGGTCAAAGGAAAAAAAACATGTTTGCATTGCCGCTGCTAGAAGTGCGTTTTTTCCACGCAGAAATCGTAGCTAATTCTAAATCATATGATAGAGGTAATGGACCTATTACCGCACCCTCATAGTTTCGCCAAGTAGGTGCTGTTGCCTGCGGAAACTGGTTCAGAGATTGTCTGTCCAAAAGCAGTTAGTCTTGTGAAACCGTTGGTTGAATGAGCGGTAGCGTAATTTTTTGAAAGATTCCAGCAAACCTAAAGCTTTTGAATATTTCACCATACACTTGGTCAATCTTGTGAAGGGTAAGTGATATTCTTAATCATTGTAATGAAGTTCAATTGAAGATGCCACCTAAAAAGAGGAAGCTGTGGATCGAGAAAAATATGAGGAGAGCTATAACTGCCTTGCGGTATAAGGTTGAAAGACAAAGTTTATTCTGGATAATCTGACATAAGTAATTTAGTTACAATTAAACTTGGAAAAAATCCTGTTCTTGATGGTGACCAGGAGCAATCACTTGTACAATATTGCTTGGATATGGAGATCAAATTTTATGGATTAACTGCAAAGGATTCTTAACATATGGCATCCCAATTGGCAAAACATATTCTGTATGACACCCATTCAACAAATCAAGTACAGTGGCAGGATGGAAATGGCTCAAATCATTTATGAGGAGGCGCCTAGAGATTAGTTTAAGAAAACCACGTCCGACATCATTGAAGCGAATACGAAGATGTTCTAGAGGAAACGTTGAACATTCTTTTGGATATACTTGAACCTCTTATGGAAAAAATAAACAGTGACGCTGTGACAAGCCTGGTCTTACTATTGTAGAACATAAGACAACAAAAGTCATAGCGTTAAAAGACAAAGTTAGCTCCATTCAGAAAGTGTTTAAACTACGGTTGTTACTTGTATAAGTGCCACAGGACACTTTATTCCCGTGTGCTTCACCAAATGGAAGTGCAACCTGCCAGAAGTCTGGGTGGATAGAATCAGTTTCCTTAAATGGTTTGAAGGTTCAATTACCTTCTACTTACCATTACTTGCATCAACAAAATAAAGTGCACATAGTGAAATTACCAACTCACTGCTCACACAGAATGTAACCGCTTAATCATGTCCCCCTCAAAACTATTACGGTCAGGAAATACAAAACTGGTTAAAGCATAATGTAGGTATTATGTAACGCATTTCCAAGTTGCAAAAGTGTTAGCTAAAACGCATAAAAAGTCAGAAACAGTGGCTACAGCTGAACATGGCTCAGGGTAACTGGGATTTACCCATTGAACAGAAACATATTGCAGGAGTATGAATTTGCAGTGGTCATGAGATTTTTCACCAACAAGAACATCTAGAAAAATTAGTCTGTCCATTACCGACAAATGACAGTCGTTCAGCTAAGACAAATCTGATTAGACAGGAACAACCTTACCTTCAGCCTGGACCCAGTGCCCTCCAACCACCTGTTTGATTAAGTTTCAGTTTTAATTAAGTGGATTATTGAGGTACGAAATAGTAATATCAAACCTACTAAATTCAGGTGAAGAGTTAAAAAATAGTAAAAATACATCTCTAAAAAGGGGTGCTATATGAGTTGGATTCAAATTATGACTTTAATTTTTTAGCATTTGTAATATTGTGATGTGTATTGTACCTTTTTGTTTCGGAACAGCAAGCATAATAGTAGATAATCTCTACCAAATTTGTGTGCCAATATGACTTAAGAAAATAGAGGTGTCGATTTAAAGGTGTCATATACACACCAATAGCTGGACTGCTCTATAGTTTGGCATGGTTCCCTTGACAGCTTCAGATAATTCTCCAATGCATGTATTGATAACTTGTGCTGTTGTTTCCATTACTTCCCCACCCCTCTATTTTATTCCAGAAACAGCTGACTGTACCACAGCTTATGTTGAGAATGATCATTGACTTTTTTCACGATAATACCGTTTTCAGCGTTCATTAGATCCTTACGGTTAACTCATTCTGTCGAATACGTAGAGGAGTACCTTTGTTGTTGGCGTATACTCACAATGTTTTATATTTTTTCACGAGTACTATACTTAACACCAAACGGTTTTCACAAGCTAGAAATTAAAATGGATTAATAACGTTATACTCATATTAACGGCGCTGATTGTTGAAAGAGAGTGCGGCACTAATACTTACCTTACCACTTAATGCTTTCTTGTAAAGACGATTTAATTGGTTATAATAGTCAGTCGTCAGGCAAAGATTAGAATATTGTTTTCCTTTTATTGGTAAATAACCAGGTAATTGACATTTAGTGCTGATTCATTTGCGGATTACCAACTTAAGAACTACTTCAACTTAAATAGCTAAATAATAACTAAATAATTTTCTTCCCAAGAACTTCTCAGTTAACGGCCATTTACAGTATTAATCCCTTAATGATATGAGTACTGAATAGAAACATGCCCCATTTTTTAAATATTCTCAGCACCACCTCAATCGTCATTAGAAGTAACAACAAATATGTAGAATTATTATGCAAGGTAGCACTATACAGTTAAAATGTAGACATAACTCCGCAAAGTATATGTTTGGGTACAAATAGCATGGCGCCGAAACGTTCTTGAACCGAATCATCTTCGCGCCGAAGCGTCTCGCGATGAAACGTCCTCGCGCCGAATCAGTCTCGCCGGAAAGTACTCTTCCGGTTCGATAATCGATTCAACTTGAATACCAACCGAGGAGAATTCACTACGTTCGTTCCTAGCTATATGTATAAGAAAGACTCCTTTTTCCCTAATTTTTCTGTTACTATAGGTATACTCCGTTAGGGAAAAAGTTAATTTAGCATATTATCAGATAAACACTGCATCTCCCCCCTTGTTGAGAAAAAAAAAAGAAAAACGTAACTTATTTATACTTGTTTCAAAGAATCCGAATTAAGGAGTATATTTTCCATTCAACAATTTCTCAACATAACTAAATAATAATTATTTAACTTTCTTCAGAATTCCACAGTTCTAAGCCATTTAGAGCATTCACATAAGTACTTATTAATCCCTCATAGGCCAGTCAAATTAGACCAAACAATTTTTTTAATCACTTAAGGGTACGTCTGATATTAGGGAAATATGTTTTTCCTCCATCTTCGAGGTCGGCGTTGGGCACCAACTTGAAAAAAACAGCTCCAAAGTCGGAGTTATTTTAGTTTTTCGATGATAACCCAAAAACTATGAGTTTAATCAAAAACGTAATCGAATGCAAAGTATAGAGCGCCAAATTTACTAGAAAACCAAGTTCAAAACTGATGAGCTCGGTTCAATATTAGGGTTGATGAATGAAGTTCAAAATTGGCGTTTATTTGGAGTTTTTTAAAAAATATGTTCGATAGGAAAAAAGGAAAAGTCCACGTATTTCGTTCCCTCCCCAACGATAAAGTCGGGCTGCTTAAGCTTTCTAAGCTCCTTCAGCCACAATAATAGATTCCTAGCATACATACGTACATACATTACATATATATGCATGTGGGATTAAGGATATGTGGTCAGGATAGAATCGGAAGGAACGGAGTTAGGGTTCTGAAAGGAAAATACTACCCCAGCATTCGCCTTGGTAGCCGCACATGGTGTGCACATACCCAGTGACCATGCGGCTACATGTACATGTGCAAGAGGAAAACCCCTTGAAAAAACCTCATACAAGGTAGATGGTAACGGGAATCGAACCCATTACCTCCCGACCCCCTCGATTCATCACGTGTCTTGGGGATCTACTTTATACTAGGGTGATACTAACGCAATTTTGATAATAATAATATACTCAAGGTCAATGACCAACGTCATCGTACATACCGCCTGCATCAAAGTATATTCCATAAGGTCTAGGTCATTGAAGCTCAAGTACACATTGCCTACGTCAAAGTACAAGGTTTTTCGAGGTCACATTGCCTACGTCCAAGTATATGGGTCTTCAAGGTCAAGGTCATCGTACACATTGCCTGAATCAAAGTATTAGGATATCTACATTTGCCCTGCACCAAGTCTTATAGAAATGATTAAATCAGTCTTATAAAAATTATTAAATCAGAAGGTCAAAGTCATCGTACACATTGCCTGCATCGAAGTACATGGTTTTCAAGGTCAAGGCCAGTGTACACATTAACTAGTATATTCGTCTAGGTCATTGAAGCTCTCATACACATTCTCATACACACATACGCGTCCAAGTCAAAGTATTTTCAAGGACATAGATATGCTAAAGGGGGTTCTGAACCACCCTGAAGTTAGTCACGGTCAAATCTTGTACACATTCTCCGCATCAAAGAATTTTTAATGTCAAGGTCATTGAAGCGCACGTACACACTGCCTACATCAAAGTATATTCTTCAAATAGTTAGGCGGCTCCTATATCACTCCTCCATTATACTTTTTCTATGAGTGTTTTGCTCAAGGCCATCATACACATTGCCTACGTTTATTTCTCAAGGTCACACCGAAATTCTTGTCTGAGCTAAGGTGATAATTCTTATAAATCATTCCTCAAGGTCAGAAGTATTAAATAGATTTTTCAAGGTGTGGGAGATTCTACCTTTCAGGGCCACCAAGCAATTCCTGGCTGAGTCAAGATGTTAGAAATCAATTGTGAAGGTCGAAGAATCATACCGATTGTCGTTGTCTATGCTAAAATGTGAGTCAAAGTTCTTGTATTGCCTAAGTTGTAATAAAAGGATTATGCTTACAGTATATTAATTCATACAAAGGTGATCCATTATTCAAGTAATTCTTGGCTGAGTCAGAGTCATAATTCCTAAAAATCACCTGTAATTATACAATACCGTTCCTTGAACCTAATACATATTACATTTATGTTTTGGACATTCTTTGTATAGTTCTGTAAAATAATTCTAGTTAAAGCATGTTTACATAAGGTTGTGGGCTTGAAACCGAACCAGGACCAGCTTTTTCAAAACCACCCCTGAACGATAAATAACCACCGGCGACTTATTCCATTATCTATCTCTATTGGAAAAGCTACCCTTTACCCCTAAAAGTAGGTAATTTAAGGGGATTATCCAGCTTTTTCCATAATACAGAAACTACCCCCCATCAGTACCTTGACCTATAAAAATGTCTCCTGAGGCAGGTGGTTTAAGTGGATTATCTAGCTTCTTCTATAATATAAAAACTACCCCTATCAGCGCCTTGACACTTAGATTTCTTAGAATTGTACTAGGATACCAACAAAAGTCGACCTTGACTCTATTTAATCAATACAGGAACCACTTAACCTCAACCCACTTTTCAGCATAAACACGAACTGATTCTATGTTTAGATTTCTATGACGCCCTTCTAAGCTATAAACTTTAACCTCCCCACGAGTTGATTCTATGTTTAGATTTCTAAGATAAGCTTTGAAAATGGATTACTAAGAAATGGTTTTGGCCTTGCACAGCCCAGTAAAATTTAGCCTTAGCTACGATGCACGAGCTATTTGACTTGTTTTCTGTGGGGAAACGGTTACCTGTGTTGGGTAGCAGCTCCCCTGTTTTGGGAAACGTCCTCTCCTTCTCCCTCATCATCTTGATTGGTATCCATACCTTCCACTCCATCAAAATCTAGGGCGAAGTCCTCTAGTTGTGCCGTACTTAACTTTTGTATTAAACATACTTTTAATTAATAATTAATAATTAAATACTTTTCGCATTATTTCACACCATTTTCATTATTTCTTTGCAAGTGTGTGACAGTCCTCATCCGTATAAAAGCATCTTAAACCATATACGGCCTCATGATTAGCATCAAATGCCAATGTCGTCAAATGTTGAAGTAAACGTTCCACGGCTGTACGTGCATCTACAGCTTTGGTCCATGATTCACCAGTACTTAAATACCTTAATCACTTCCACACCTACTTTAAACCCCCTCCCTTACTGACGACCTTCTCATTTCTATTTTTAGGTTTGCCCTTGAAGAGCATTTAGTCAATATAAGACCCATTTAACCTTGACCTACTTTTAGCATATATGACAGTCATCATTCCATGAACTACGATACAACTGCAGGTGACCTTGAAACTTGATTTCTAGGAGTTGTAATAACTTCTAAGGCTTATACCAAAGTCATTGATCAGGAATGCTTATTGATTATTGATTAGGAATTGATTTCTACGAATACTCTTGCAACCCGCCTTGAAAATTTATTACCTAGGATTGCAATAACATCTAAGCATTAACACATGACCGTGATTCCAAGAATTGCTTAATGATCATACACATTTTCTCCTCGATATCAACAGGGAGACGTGTGGATTAGAACCAGCCCTCATAATCTTTGGCCTTGAAAATTCTAAGAATAGACGACTTGATATTTTGACCTTGAAGCGGGGAGCGCGTACGTGAATGTCGGGTTAACTGACTTGACCTTCAATTCCTATACTGTGGGTCAGGATCGACCCTATATCCGGAAGCCCATTCGGCTGATTCTAAGCTTGAACACCCACATGCAGAATCCAGCGTCCAATCAGAACGTCAAAAACGTCCAAAAAAGGTCAAGGAAACGGCAAGGAAACGCCAAGAAAACGTCAAAAACATAGATACGCGGAGTCAATAACCGTTTAACCTTGGCCTACTTATTAGCATAAACAACATGTCCATGACCTCAAACTGGTTGTGTTTGGATTGTAAGATACCAATAATTTTTAACCTTGAATAGCTCACTTTACCCAATACAAGAATCATGGCTTACCTTTTACCATAGACAATAACATTCTTCAATAACAACCTGTCTCCACGAACTGTTTAGTTACCTCTGAAGGTGATTTCTAGGACCCTTGATCCGAATAAATTGCTTGGCGACCTGCGTTACCTTCAAGGATCACTCGCACCTTGAAAATTGACTTTGACCTTGCTTGAAACGTGCCCTTGAACACTTCCCTCATTACATTCCCTAGGAACCATTTAACCTTGACCTACTTTTAGCATAGGCAACAATCCTGTAAAATCATATCCCTACAGGGATTAGCACCTTCACTCATTTATTAGGAATGCTTATTGTTTATTGATTAAGAATACCCTGCAGGCCACCGTGAAAATTGATTTCCAATAATTAAAACTTCGACTCAGCCAAGAATTCCTTGGTGACCTTGAAAACCACGCGACGTTATTAATTAGGAATGCTACTAAATCTACCGTTGAACACTTCTCGACACATTGTCTCAACCAGGAATTGTTTGGTGACCTGGCCCTGAAAAGTTGAATCCTCACACCTTGAAAAATTTATTTCAATGCCCCATGCAGGTGATTTCTAGGAATTATGACCCTAACCCGACCAGAATTGCCTGAACAGTGGATCGCCTTTGTCCTTGAAAGTTGATTTCTCAGAGGTGTGACCTTGACGAATATGCAGGAAAAGTGTAAGTGACCTTAACTTAATGCACTTCCGGGTTTTCCTTAATACATTAATAAGTGGATCACTATACGTGGCCTTGAACAATATACGCAGGTAATGTGTGTACGCAAGGACCCTAAAACGCGAAAGTGGATCCTATAGTATACGTGACCTTGAAGAGAATCCTCCTATAACCTTTACCGGTCATGTATTGGGATACCCATGCAGATTCATTTCTAGGATTAATGACCTTGAAAATTGGTACCAATACATTTTAGCCATTGACCTAGATAACAATCTATTTGATAGCCCTACATGTGATTTATAGGAATTATGACCCTGGCTCAGCCAAGAATTACTTGAACAATGGACCACCTTTGTATGAATTAACATACTGTAAGCATAATCCCTTTATTACAATTTAGCCAATACAAGAACTTTGACTCACATTTTAGCATAGACAACGACAATCTGTATGATACCCCGACCTGGAGTCTTGATTCAGCCAAGAATTGCTTGGCGACCCTGAAAGGTAGAATCCCCACACCTTGAAAAGTCTATTTAATACCTCTCACCTTGAGAAATGATTTATAAGAATTCACACCCTAGCTCAGGCAAGAATTGCTGCGTGACCTTGAGAAATAAACGTAGGCAATGTGTATGATGTCTTTGAGCAAAGCATAGTGAAGGAGTGATCTAGGAGCCGCTTAACTATTTGAAGAATATATTGAAAATTCTTTGATGCGGGGAATGTGTACGAGATTTGACCGTGACTAATCTCAGAGTGGTCCAGAACCCCCTTTAGCATATCTATGACCTTGAAACTACTTTGACTTGGACGTGTGTATGAGAGCTTCAATGACCTAGAAGAATATACTTTAACATAGTTAATGTGTACACTGACCTTGACCTTGAAAACCATGTACTTCAATGCAGGCAATGTGTACGATGATATTGACCTGCTGATTTAATAATATTTATAAGACTCTGATTTAATAATTTCTATAAGAGTTGATGCAGGGCAAACATAGATTTCCTAATGCTTTGATTCAGGCAATGTGTACGATGACCTTGACCTTGGAAAACCATATAATTGGATGTAGGCAATGTGATCTTGAAAAACCTTATACTTTGACATAGGCAATGTGTACGTGAGCTTCAATGACATTGACCTTGAAAAATCATGTACTTAGACGTGGACAATCTGGACCTTGAGCTTGAGGAATATACTTCGATACAGGCAATGTGTACAATGACGTTGACCATTGACCTTGAATGTATTACTATTATCAAAATAGCGTTAGTATCAATCTAGTATCAAATATAATCCCCCACACGTTCAATGACCTTGAAAATTCTAATTGATGTTGATCCTTGAAACGTGTACGTGACTTTGAAAATCGTTTGATTTCGACGCAGAGAAAGTGATCTTGAAAAACCTTGCACTTTGACATACGCAATGTGTACGATGACCTTGATCGTGAAAACTCATGTACTTGGCGTTGGTAATGTGTACGTGATTTGACCTTGAACAAAAACACTCGTAGAAGAAGTATAGTAGAAAACTGGGTTAGGATCTGTGCAGTGTATCTACTTGTGTCCGATCTTGTTTCACCTGAAGATAAATGCCACGCTTCTTGTGGTAAACAATTTTTCAAACGTATTTCTACTCATCAAAGCTCCAAAGGTCGAACAGAAAACGTAAAAGTTACAATTGCCTTTGATTTTGCGTGTAATTATATTGAAAACAGAAGATCAATGTCAATTTTCATTACGTGAAAGTCTACGAAAGATATATATGCGCAACCGAAAATAAATTAAAAAAAAACAGATTTCTCTAAAATATGTTTAAGATATTTTGATAGCTCCTGTAGCAAATAGACAGACAGTTATTTGTTTTCGTAATACTGGCTATACAATTTTAACGGATAATTTATATGAAGCGCAAAAAATGTATAGAAGAAGAACGTCTTCGCATTGTTAAAACAGCAGGTGACATAATCAGACACTTTTTTCGATGACGTCGAAAATGATGTTCCGAATTCACTTCAACTTCTTTTCAATTCAATAATTATTTAAAAAGAAATGCACTGGTGATGAAAAATACAAAGTCACTGCCTTCCAATTGCATATTCCATAATTGCTGCGACTAGGCCAAGATCTTTTATTTCTCCGATACAAATTGGTCTTGGAACATTAATATAAAAAAAAAAAAAATGAATCAAAAGAACTCTTAGATGTTGTATCCACACTTGATTATTGCAGTTGTTACAGCAGTATCGGACTATTTGAGATGTCCTGATTACAACATCCACCAAAAGTTGTGATGCAAAAATCATCTTGTTAATTTGTTTTTGACAATGCACATGTAAACATTGGTACCATGACGGGTTAAATACATTTCACGTATGTGAGGTATCCAATGTATAAATCCTCTCACTTCAGTTTTCTTTGTAACTAACTTTAAAAAATAAAACGACCCTCGCCACTCAAACCATTAAAGACGTCGATCACATTCAAACGCATACTTTTCAAGGAATAGTTAAATAAGGACCATTACACAATAATATTTATCGCAGAAAAACAACAAATGAAGTTAGACTCTTACTTAGCGACTTGTTACGGATTTTTGACAAGTGGAAAGCTTTCATCGGTTTTGTAACCTCCAATCAACCTTTATATACAAAAGCTCGAGTTCAACCGATTCGGTAGTTAGCTTGGTTACGGTTAGGCTTGGTGGTTTTCACCTACTAATGTCTTTCATGGGTGCTAATTGGTTATATTATGTACGGAGTGGATTACAAGATTTGTTGGATTGCTGATGCTGTAGCTTCCACTGAAAAAGTGTTGACTGACCATGCATATTCGAGAGCTTTAAGAACCCATATTTTAAGATATCTAGCCTTGCACGTCTTATCTAAAATAATTATTTCTGAAAAAGAGCACTCAGAAATAATTGATGTTCTAAGTGACGTTGGTTCCACATTTTTTTGTTTTTGAAAAAATTGAGGCGTCTTCCATCATTATATTAATATTATGAATATTTTTTCTGGGAAACTACTTGAACTTCAGACAAATGGAGCAACAGCAAAACTCTGGATTCAATATTGTCATATGACTACGTTGGCGAAACAGTTTATTCAAGCGGAACGAAGTGGAAATTGGCATTTATATTTACGATGTATGCAAGAAGTGTTGCCTTATTTTCATGCAAGTGGACATGCTTTGTATGTGAAATCATGTCATCCCTATTTACAAGATATGCAAGAATTAAAATCTAAATTGATTATGATCGATTCGTCACAAAGAGATACTTCACAATTAGACGAGCTGGCAAGTTTTGGTCTGGAATATGGTCAGATATGACGATCGAACAGACACTCTTACGGTCTATGAAAAGAAGTGGTGGATTAACTCACGGAAGAGGTGTAACTGAGAGTACTATGACTTTTATGGTAGTCATTTCACATTAAAAAGAACAATTTTGTGCCGTTTCATTTACTACAACTGAACAGCACATTGATGCCAGAGCGTCACGAATATCTAGAGACACCGTTGATATACATAAGTTTTTGCTTAAATCTCATGACCTTTTTATCGTGGTAGCAAATGTGATATCCATAAGTACTGTAGTGATAGGAGACAAAAAGATAAATTTCCGTACGAATTAGGCATTGAATAAATGTCAAATATAACATTGTAAAAACAAGAACAATAATCTATGTCAGATTGACGCTTAAAACTTCATATCAGATAGAGATTAATAGATATAAATACATATTAACTTAAAAATAACTGGTGTGGAACACCACACAACCTTCCAAACTACAAAACGGAAATTAATAGGAATGAAATAATTTTTTTCACTATCAATCACTTACAATATGTCGTTCAAGGGAAGTAGGTCATATTTACACAACCTTTTCAAGTTGGCATCGCAACAGGCATATAATATTGCTTCCCTAAGAAAGTAACTGTATGACAAACGGTTACTATAGTACCAATGCAGAGACCACTACTTAATTTTGCTACAATGAGATAAGATTCTCCTAATGAATTTTTACAATAAAATCATAGAATAATTGTTAATAGACGATATATCGTGTTGATAGTGAAAAAATAATATACCTTACACATGAAGTATTAAAGTGTTAAATCCCTCGCGTACGCTCGGGATTCAAATAATGCTCGATAGAGCAAATCCTACTTACTTCCCTTATAAAGTAATATACTATTAGTGTCCTTATAACTTGTTATTTTCCAATAATGCACCTATTTTTAAACACGTTAGAAGCGATGTATTGCCCTAGGGCATTATGATATTAGCATAGTTACGAAATCAAGGTGACTGAACAAGCTCGATTATATTTGTGCTAAAATAAAAGTCAAACACACTTTGTTCATTACTAAAAATGCGTATGACAATATATGTCAAAAATAAAGTTCAAATCTTTTTTAATTCAATAACACACTAGAATCACGTTAAATATAGAAGGCACCACAGGTGTTACGGGAGTAAAGCCGTCGGTCAACAGAAGTACACTGTCGATCTCGGGGCATTATTATACCGATAACACCCTCTATATACTATAATGTCCTTGTAGTGTGTTACTTCCCTATGATGCACCTATTTTTAAACACGTTAAAAGCGATATAATGCTCTAGGGCATTATGAAATTACTATGAAAACAAAGTATGTTTGATGAAACTTTTATTAACATTAAATAAAAATGTTAAATAACAAAACATCAAAAAATAAATATTCTAACCATATATCTAATAATTATACGTCCATAATTCCAACTATTTATCTAATTAATATAAAAATTACAATTTTCGAAGTGGCCTGAAAAGTACTATTTCCATTTGAAACAGGACCACCTGCCATATTTTTGGAAGGAGTGCTAGACAGCAGGAATATTCCCAAAGTGATTTTTACCATCGGTAATAATGTTAGTATTAGATATTATTTTACGTAATTTAAAACTTAAAGTATTACCAACAGGTTGTACTGTAAATCGATTATCTCGGTAAGACACAAAAAATCTATCTTCAGGTGCTGTACTGGATTTTAGTGATATACCGGGTGCCCGGAAATAGCATGTGATTCTACATGAAAAAATAAGACTTTTTTTTCCTATGGACTTATATGCCCAGACGTACCGTTTTCAATATGCAGGGGGTCAAAGTTGAATTTTTTTTCCAGTTTTTGGACAATATCCCGAGAACCGTTTGAGATATGATGTCAGATCTCGTACACAATATGTGCTCATTAGCCCCTTGTTTACACTGTAAAATAAAGTTTTTTGAAAATTCATTGACGTGGATTTTGGGTATTTTGAGTGTTTCAATCCCCCTACTTTCTACGCCACTGAAATAAATGTAATTTCATGGAGCGCGTTAGAACCGTCTTTATATTCTCTACCACAAAGGTACTCTTGGTTAACAGTTTCCAAGAAATTATGAGAAAAAAACCATAAGTAGTAATTTGGAATTTGTTACTTGAATTCTTTCCAAAATGTTATGCCTACTGTTAATAAATTGTTAATGAAAATGATTCTTAAAAATAATGTTTTCTCTCATTGAATGCTATTTTTCTCGGAAACAGGTGAGTTTAGGGCTATCAGCCAAGAGTACCTTTTTGGTGTAGAAGATATGGCCGGTTCTAAGGCGCTTCTTAGAATTGCATTTAATTCAGTGGCGTACAAATTAGGGGGGTTAAAACCCTCAAAATACCCAAGATGCACGCGACTGGATTTTTAAAAACCTTCATTTTACAGCGAAAACAAGTGACTTAATGAGCACAAATTGTTTATAAGAGCTGAATATCATATCTCATACAGTTCTCGAGATATTGTCCAAAAACTGAAAAAAAAATTCAACTTTGATGTATATTGAAAACGGTACGTCTGAACATCATTGAAACTCATCTTTACCAGTTCATCCCTTCGGTAAACTCCAAATACACCAATGACCAAAGCTACATTTTCCAGCAAATTTATTGTATTATATTTATTATAGTAGTTATCAGTAGGTGCTTCCTTTAAGAATGACAAAAAATGTTCTCTGGTTAAAACTTTTGATTTTTTTGGTTGATCACCTCTTCCTGTTTGCGTAAGGAAAAGATCCAGTTGAACAAATTTCTCAGTACCTTTCATTTTTTTATTTACAATTAATACTTTGCTCAGCACTGAAAATTTTTTCCAAAGAGAATTTGGAGAATAGGACTCACACAAATCTTGAAAGTAAGCTAGCATCCTGTTTCATTTGTGCGGCTTATTAAATATTTTTTTAACCAATCTTCAAAATTCCGATTTTTTACACCTTTTTTTTTTTGTGGTACAAGCACTTCTTGGGAAAGACAACATTTTTACCACAGTACAAAACGACCAAACTGGCGTCGGAAAAATTGATCTTTGTTTACAAAACACAGAATGCATAGTTACGAAACCAAGGTGGCTCGGTTCGCTCATTCACATCATCAGTATGCAGTACAAATCTCCACTTGTCGTACCAAACGGGCGCAATCCACATTTTTCTACACGGCTTTTAAACTCTGGAATGATCTCCCTAGTTCCTGTTTTCCTCTCACTTATGATATGAGAAAATTTAAGGTAGCTGTTCATAGGCATCTATTAGCAATTCATTATCCCTCTATCCATCCTCCTAAGTGTTTCTGAGTGTTTTAGCACGATAGGCCTTATTTAGCCTGTTTAGGTCCACTATCATAAAAAAAAAAAAAAACTCGATCATATTTTTTGCTAAAATAAAAGTAAACCCACTTTGTTTATTACAATAAATGTTAAAAATAAAATTCAATATCTTTTTTTAACTGAATAACACACTAAAAGGATATTAAATGTAGAAGGCACCACGGGTGTTACAGGAATAATGCCCTCTGTCAATGTACACTTCCTTTCAAAAGTTTCGAGTACACTTTCAAAATCAACTAACAACGATTTTTCAAAATTTTAGCTTTGTGGATGGATAATTTTGAGATTAGGATAAATATGATATTGACAGCATTAACAAAATTATGTGTCCCTCAGGACACAAATTATACAGTACTTTTATCTAGCGTATAATAAGTAGCAATCGTCCTTATGGACCAACCCTCTTCCAATTTAGAAAGCATCAAAACTTTGTCTTACACTGCCAGTCGAGGCATTTTGACTTTTCAAAATTTTAAATGTCAGAATTGATTAATTACAACCCTGATCTAATACAACAAAAAATGGGCGTACGTGAAACTTTTGAAAGCAAGGGAATATCCCGAGGGCCTGTTGACCTAGCGCATTATTATACCCGTAACACCCTTGACACCTTAATTACTATAATAACAATTTTTTTAGAATAATTAGGCAATCTCTTTTATAACAAGTTCATTATAAAATAGGCAACATTGTAAGAACAAAAACAATAATAATCTTTGTCAAATAGACGTTTAAAATTTCGTGTCAGACCGAGGTCAATAGACATTTAGATGCTAACTTAAAACTTAAAAGAACTGAAATAATTTTAATTATAATTTTTTTAGGATAACTTTGCAACTGCTTTTTATAGGTTCGTAACGAAAACAGGCAACATTATAGAAACAAAAAGAATAATCTATGTCAGAATGACGTTTAAAGCTTTATGTCAGATAGAGATTAATAGACATAAATACATGCTAACTTTGAAATATGCAGCTGTTTTAGAAATAATTGATAAAAGAAAAAAACTGCCTCTAACAACCCCCCTCGCCGCTAATGGATTTCTACCAAAATCTAATCAGCCCCAAGCGAAATGAAAACAAGCTTAAATACAAAATCTTAAGTTTAAGACTGATACACACACACGAACACGTGCCCACGCATGCACACACGCACACGCACACGCATACACAGTCGCACACGCAAACGCACACACGCACGCACGCACCCACGCACGCACGCATATATGCACACAAACTCATTCACACACATACACGCACACACACAAACACACACACGCGCGCGCACACTGACTGTTTTTTCTCTTTTCTTCCATTTCCTTTCAGTTTTTTGTACATAACCTCTTAACCTGCTGCACCTTTCATTATTTTGTGTTAAATAGTTTCATTCTGTTTTTGTGTAATGGCACTAATTCATATTTGTTTTCACTATAAACAAATGCAATACCTTTAACGCAAATTTTTAACTGATCTCACATTTTAAGACGAAAAGAAATACAAGGAATGAGGATAATTGTGTATATTTTACAATGTAATACTAATATAAACTGATTACCCTTATACAGCCAACCTTAGTTAACCTACACACAAGTTTATTGAAACATTACTTAATTAATAAATTTCATTATTTATTTATTTCTAACAATTAACCAAACAAACATTCCATTTTTACCTTCCAATCTACATATACATATATAGGCTATGCAACTGACCTTTTCTTCACAATCGGCCATGATGTCTGTGGTGCGTGCGCGCGTGTGTGTGTTTGTGTTGTGTGTGTGTGTGTGTGTGTGTGTGTGTGTGTGTGTGTGTGTGTGTGTGTGGTGTCGTGCGTGTGTCGTGCGGCGTGCGTGCGTGCGTGCGTGCTGTGGTGTGTGTGTGTGGTGTGGGTGTGTGGGTGTGTGTGTGTGGTGTGTGTGTGTGGGTGTGTGTGTGTGGGTGTGTGTGTGTGGTGTGTGTGGTGTGGCTGCACGCGCGTGCGCGTATGCGTGTGCGTGTAGGTAGGCGCGTGCGTACACACATACACGTATGTATGTGAGTAAGTGAATGAATGGGTGAGTGTGTGTGTGTGTGGTGCGTGCGTGCGTGTGTGCGTGCGGGCGTACGTGCGTGTGTGGGTGAATGTGAGTGTGTGTGCGTGCGCGTGCGCGTGTGCGTGCGCGCGCGCGTGTGCGTGTGTGTGAGCGTGTGTGCGTATGCGGTTGTGTGTGCGTGTGTTCGTTGTGTGTGTGTGTGCGTGTGTACGTGTGCGTGTGTGCGTATATGCGTGCGTACGCGCGTGCGTGCGTACGCGCGTGCGTGCGTGTTGTGTGTGTCTGTGTGTGTGTGTGCAAGTGTAGGTGCGTGCGTGTGAGTGCGCAAGTGGGCGCGTGCGTAATTGGGTGGGTGCGTGCGTACGTATACGTGTATGTGTAAGTAAGTGAAAGAGTGGGTGAGTGAGTGAATCGATTTTGGATTAAGTTCGGTGACGTTGACTGAGAGTTTGAGGAGCTGTTTTTGATTTTTATCAAATATTTCTGAAACCGCTGTATATTTTAAAGATACAAAAATGGCAATGTATATACCCTAACCCTGTAGATTAATTACGTTCTATGCAAGTTTTTGATACGACGCGTAATTTAGCTTCAACAAAATTCGTAAGGTAGAATTTATGTATTAGTTAGTCTTTTCAATATCTGAACAGATATTTTTTAAGAAAATGTGTAGGCATATTTTTTAAGGAAAATTTAATTTTCCTTTATAAAGCTTCTTAATATAAAGCGAAATAGGTGTAAAAAGTAAATAAATACGATTGAAAATCCTTAAACTGTGTATGAATACTTTCTTAGAAGCGTGCGGATTTGAAGTTGTGTTTATGTTAGCATTTAGATGTCTATCAACCTCTATCTGACATGAAGTCTCAGATGTCTGTTTAAGGTAGATTATTGTTTTATGTTTTTACAATGTTGCCTAATTATCCTAAACAAATTGTTATTAAAATTAGTTCGGAAGGTCGTATGTTGTTCCATACAAGATGTCTTTTCTAAACAAATTGTTATTAAAATTAGTTCGGAAGGTCGTATGTTGTTCCATACAAGATGTCTTTTCTTATTCGTAAACCTTTAAAATTTAGACTTTAGATTTTTTGGCTACCATTATTTGTATTAAGATTTTGGATTTATGTGGTTATTTTGTAATGTGTGTTTGAATGCCCTGTATATACACGTAATTTTTTTTCCGTTTCGTTTCTTTTTCTGTTTGCTCAATTTTCGTTTTCACGCTAACGAAATTTGTTGTTTTTATGTGTCTGCATAAAGTTAAATTAAATTGATGTATTGTTTGCTTTATGCTGTATTTCGCATTAGAATTTGCCGTATTTAGTTTAAAATCAATTTCTTTGTTAGAATTAGTTTACATTAGGATTGAAATCATATAAATTTCCTTGAGGTTTAAAATATATTTAAAAACGCGTTTGTTATTGAGATAAAATTGCAAATTGTTTTTCGTACTATGTTTCTGTTAACTTCTATTTCACAAACGAAGCCAAGATTCTTTTGTAGTACAGTTTAACGATTCACTTTCAATTAAAAATTATCATTATAGGAGCAGGCAAAATTTGGCTGGTTTACAATATGAACTCATTAAACTTGTGTATATGTACTGTAGAGTAGATAAGCGTTGCTTACTTGGAGAAGCAACCCTTTGCAGTTTTTTGTGTGAAGGCGAAGATATGACGCAATCCGTCTTGATCATTTACGCGAAGGGGCATATCGTTTCTACAGCTTTTTATAATTTGAAAGTATGAGCAGTATGATTGGTTGTCGTTTTAAAATCGAATATGGCGTAACTGAAGAATTTTTGAATGTATGTGCTCAATCTTGGTCTTGATCTGGTGAAGGAAGTCGTGGTGTGCGGAGGGCACCGCTTTTGTCGTCGATGTTCCCGGTTCTGTCGAATGTATCGTGGACTGTAAGTCCGTTTGGCTATGTGCGGATAATAAATAACATTGATTCCTGAAACGCTCAAATCGTCAAGTAATTTTACAACTGTGAGTTAGTCGGAAAGTACATAAATCATAAGCAATTTGGAAACCATAACCATATAAGTAAACATTTGGAGCAATTGCTTCACATGCATTATTACTTAAAATTTCGAATTATGCTGATTTATTGATATTTGCAAGATCACACTAGTAGAACATTATTTTCACTTTTTTGTGAAGCTCCCTCGTACACTTTCCCCTCCACTTTTCATACATGCCCACGTAGGGGTCTTATGTTTGACCTTGAGATTGAGGTTGACCTTCAGACTGACCTCGTGGATAACCTCGGGTTTGACCTTGAGACTGGCCTTGAGCCACGCCTTAGAATTGGCCTTGGGATAGCCAAGGTTAAAATAAAGAAATTTGTTCAGCGGGAAATTGAAATTTTCTAATAAGGGGCCCTAATGCTAACTTGTAATACAGCTATAAGAACTTGTATTAGAGTCTGCGCCCTCCAGTCGTGGTCCCGTTGTTGCGAAAGTTAAATTTGTTTGTAGCAACATCTAGTGGTGTATGGACTAATGAACACTGTTTTCTGTAATAAAGGTATATTTCTAGCTCTACTTAGGGTTTGTTTGTGGCGCCATCTAGTGGTGTATTTTTAAACTAGCGAGTATTTTCTATAATAGAAATTGATGATGCACGCCTCTCTATTTCTCTCTTTCGTTTATCCGTTTCTCTCTCTCTCTCGCCTCTTTCTCAAACACACAAACGAATTAATCAAATCAAATCAAATTAATTAAACCTATCAATATCAAACAAATCATGCTCGATCAATCAATCAATCAAGCAACTAATTCAATCTCAATAAAACCAGATCATAACTTACAGTTTGCGAAAACTAGCTTACTGTTCCAAAATACTCATTTGGTTTAATTAATTACAGCTTGCTTGCTGATTGCCCAAAATCAGCCGCAGTTCAAAATACCAAATTACTATAACGGAAATAAAAAGACAAAGGTATTAATGGTTCATTATTATATGCGAATCAATAACTACATAGTTTAATACCCACAAATACGTACCTGCATAATGTGCTATTAGTTAAAAAATAGCGTACCACTCACACCTTTACCTAATTAACCAAACAAATGAGTTGAGATCGAGTTTGTAGAATAACAGTTGACGGTCTTGAAGAGTTGGTTTATGATGTCCTCCTCCTTCTATAACAACACATTAAAATCTTTCTTGGCATTTTTGTGAACAATATGAAGTAATATATAAACACGTTTTGTGTTTTCACTTATGAATAGTTGATACAAAACTGGCTATTAGTTTCCCCATCCTTAAGTAAGTAATGTTTATAGTGTAAATATACAAACAAACCTAATTATCTCTATCATCTTTCCCTTTCGCAGACTCCTTATATATACGAATTTATATAAAACGATGTTTATTGTTTACAACATACAATTAAAATGATTTCTATGTTGAGTGAGTAAAGCCAGTCAATCTTCAACCTTCAACAATTTTTGCACACACACACACACACACACACACACACAAATTACTTTTAATATAAATAAATGGGTAGTAATTAGGTGTTATAAATTAGATATATATCAAACTTTTGTTGTTAGTATACGATTTAAAAAACACGTGTTGGCTCTTAGTAAATACTTGAAAGGCAACAATAGGGTTACTTGATTTTAAAGATAAGCACGATAAAAGGTAGAATATATCTGAAGGACATGATTATTCTACCGCTGGATTTTATACAGCATCTGCAAGCGCCAGATGTCGCACAAAAAACATATTAACGCAGCTGGGCAACGATATGGATACAATTTTAAAAATCAAAATGACCGACAATGATAAACGGCAGCAGTACAATCAGGTTCCTCAAAGATATCTACACTTTTCCAATAAGTTACGTCAACCCGTTAGTATAACAATCAGCGGTGATGATTATGTTAGAGATTTGCCGAAACGCAAAGGTCTGACAGACGACGAAATAGTATCAACACTGCCTGTTTCATACAGGAAGAAAGGTGCTGATATCTTGCGTATACTGAATACGGGCGGTGATGTATTTTGGGATAAAAGGGGTACTGTCACAATAAAAGGTCAGATAATCCCTCATTCCAACATTATCGATCTGGTTCGCGAAAGGTTAAAACAGGGAAGAACTACAAACCCCCACGATTGAGCTACAGTTTGCGACGTACACTAAAGAAATAAATATACTACCGAAATATGTGAAGACGTAACGCTGTTGCTGTATCACCTAACGTTGAGCGGATCCTTACGACGCCTATAGGTGAGACTTATGATGCTGATAGTGAATCGCGGGAATCACCGAGAAAATCCTCTCAAAGAAAAAGAATTTCATTAGATTGAGATACGTGGTGGACATAGCATGGATGCGGCATGCTATGACCCCTCGCATTTGGCAGGTTTTTCCGGTATAACACCAGTTAATGCTGTAAAGGGTTAATATGGTGAGGTCAAAAATTGGCTACAGGCTCAGGAAGCTTATACGGTGCATAAACCAGTGAAAAGAAATTTCCCAGCAATAGGTATATTGTGAGCAACATTTTCAAGCTGTGGAAAGCTACAATTACATACTAAAGGTTATAGCGCGAGCGAGAGCTCTTAAAAGGAAAACATCCGCAGCAGTCATTGAAGCATTCGCCGATATTTTGAAGGAAAGTGGTAATACACCAGCAAATCTACAGTCTGATAAAGGCAAACAGTTTGTGCGGTCAGTATACAAAACTTTTTCAAAAAACATAATATCAATTTCTATGTAACAAACAACCCTGATGTAAAAGCATCTGTAGTTGAAAGATTTAATACAACATTGAACACAAAGATGTGGCGTTATCTCACCTACAATAATTCGTAGAGGTATATTGGTTTACTCCAAAAACTTGTGACTGCTTACAACAATAGCCCTCATTCAAGTATAAACATGGCCCCTGCGGCCATAAACGATGAAAAAATTTTGGAAGTGTGGAATAACCTGCACGCGAAAGGCTTAGGCACATCACGTCATCCTAAATATAAAGCTGGTGAACAATCTTATAATCGCCAGAACTGAGTACACCTTTGAGAAGGGATAAACGAATTGGAGCGATGAAGTTTTTACAATTAGTGCAGTAATACAAAGAAGATCGCCAATTTACCGCATAAGCGATCTTAATAACGATCCTGTTGTGGGTACCGCTTACGAGGAGAAATTGCAAGTTGTTATGGTTGATAAGACACCCTATTTAAAGTCTATAAGATTTTAGGAGGAAGGGCCGCAGACGACACAAAAAATACCTGGTCAAGTGGCGTGGACACAGTGACAAATTTAATACGTGGGTGTTATCTTCGCAGCTGAGAGAAGGCTGCATCACATTTTCAACACGACAACGAGAAATCCATTTATATTGAGGACGGATGTATATGTTACGCTTCGCCTCTGGGAATTATTCCAACATTGCAGAAATTGCCGGCGAGCTAAATAACCACGAGTTAATAAGTAAATTACTAACAATCGAATACCATAACCTAACTAAGCGCGTCACTACGAAATTAAAGACCTCCCTTTGTACTTTTACCATTTATATCTAAATTTATAAGTATTGCCGCAAATGTTAATTCCTTCTGCGCAAGTTCTAAGAGCTTTGCTTTGGGGAACGGGCGCGGAGGTAGCGCTGGCTTCGAGCCGTTCGTTTTTTTTGGATTAACGTCGATAAAGTCGCGTTAATAAATCATCGCCACCTTAGTTAATCTAAATTTGTTATTTTAGTGACTAAATTTCACGTTGATACTCATTTAAGTTAATAGTTATCGTAAGGTTATTAGATTACCTTTTTAAATCTATATGCAACGTGTGTGACCGGATTCGTTAACCAACATCACTCGGAGCTCCCAAGAAGAAGAAGTCTCGTGGAATAAGGGTAAGTCACACACTTTCAACCTTGTTCTTCATAATACTCATATTAATGTACATAAAACATACAGTCCATTTTTTCTCTTAATCAATAAACCCTCTTTTCTCTATCCAAGCGTAACATTTGTGGTCCTTCCAGGCGGATCCACGAATCCACGTGAAGCAGGATCTGCGGCGTTTTGTTGAGAATCTGTACAAAACCAAGAAGAAGGAGGATGTATTAGTGAAACGCGGTTGGAAACAAAAGTTTTCCACCTATGCGGCGAAGATTTTATCCAAGCAATGGCAATCTGAGAATCTGACCAAGCAAATATGCGATTCTGGAAATACTGTAAGTAGGGATGGGTCATTGCAAGACCACTTATGCAATTCAAAACATAGCTACGGAACCAATACCTCCTCACCCCGCTAGTATATGGATAGGATTACCAACGCAGATATTTGTTTATTGAGACATTGTTGAACCGCTTATGCGTATAATAAACGTTACTTCAGAAAACTATTTTCGCATGCCCACTACATGCCAGTGATGACACGGGAATCTGTAAAAATCGAAACTAATATAAAGCAGATACGTGTGCAGTGATGCCATTCGGGTTTTAGACGTCTTGCCTGAAGCTACACTTTAAGAAAGGGCAATAATAGTTTGTACTTATCAACAATATTATATGGATCAGGTTGGTAACGTCATCGGCTTCATCTATAGAGGCGCACCATATCAACGTGGACATGGTGTAGGGAAGAGGCAGTATAATACAGTTATTCAAGTCTGGTACAAAGGATGTTGGAAAAGAAGCTCTTAGAACGGGTGCCAATATTCTTGGTGATGTTATAGAAGGAATCATTTCAAGAAAGATTTCACGAGGCAGGTAGAAAACTTAAACGTAAAGCCGATGAGAAGATCGATAAAATCAAGGAGGGTTCAGGCTATAAAAGAGTACGTCTGGCCGACAATAACCAGTCTCTACCGAGATACAGTTTCAAGATAATAATGGCATTTCTACATACCCAATCATGTGAATGCGTCAAATCCGAATTTCTACATACCCAATCATGTGAATGCGTCAAATCCGAATTTATTTGCTCGCTTTGCCGTCGACGCAGACAAGTGTCGAGAGTGGTGAATGGATATTTTACAAGCCCTTATCAGCTCTTAGTGATGACGTCCCAATAGAGTTTGTAGTGCCCGGAAACGGAAACGATTACATAGATGTAAGCCAGACTATGTTGTTCATCACAGGTAAAGTTCTAAAGCAAGACGATACGGCACCTACTGACGCGGATGTTGTAGCATTCTCTTTTCTCACAAGTGCAAAATGATGGAAAGGAATCCAAGAGTTCACATCTAGGTTGTACCTTATGGCACAATGATACCACCGGGCCCACAAATAATGGTTTCTCGAAACGTCAACTACTGGCAGTGACCAGCAAACATGTTGAAATGATTGATAACGAATTCATACCGAAAGAAATGACTGTTGTTACATATCATGGAGCTTTATTGTTGATACTGATAACGACACCTCGAAATTATTTTATAACAAAGCCCTTGTCAAGTAAGATAAGGTATTTAGAGAAGAAATATCCTGGACTGAAATGGCGGGAGGGTCATGTAATCTATAACGATTTCTAAGAGTAGTTGATAAGAATGCCGCCGCCGTTTAACAAATTTCACGTGAAGGACAGTTTTTAAGATTCCTTAACAAACCAATATCAAACTTGGGCGAGATTGGTTGTCCGTCGATTAAAAAATTTAAAAATGAAGCAGAGGCGTATAGTTGTTTAAACCATAACATCGAGAAATCTATGTGTGCACTGGAAAACGCAATTCTACTGCGTAACTGGATGCATACCAACTCCAAAGATGTATGCGGTACAAGTGTTGAAATGTTTGAAATCGATCCCCAGCTACAAGAATGTGTTTCGACTTGTATGTGCTTCTAATCAGCTACCGAGGCACGCACCTAGACCTTATGCAATTATTGTGAACACGGATCCTGCAAACAAACGAGGTTAGCATTGGACCGCTATCTATATTGACGGGAATGGTAACGGGGAATATTTTGATTCCTTTGGACGACCCCCGCTAGGTTACCATTTACGTTTCCTTGAGAAGAATTCTATATGGTTCCGTTACAAGAAAACGACTCTGCAGGATTACCATTCGAATGTGCGTGGACTTTATACATTGCTTGATTTTGTAAATAAGTTTTTCACTACCTGTTTAGTTACAAATGGTAAGATTATCAAATTGATGTATAATGTTTGCTTTCAACCATTCTACTCTGATAAATAAGAGCGTTTTTATTAGTTTAGCTGTTTTAATTAAGAGCTCCGTAACAAGAGCCGAGAGAAACGAGAACTTCTATTACAGAAAACACTCACTACTTTAAAAATACACCATTAGATGGTGTCACAAACAAATCCTAATTGGTCCTGGATATATAGCGCTAGGTGGTACCACCTTTATTACAAGAAAAATATTTATTAGTGCATACACCACTAGATGGCGCTCAAACAAAAATGAAAGTTTCAAACAAGGGGGCCACGACTGGAGGGCGCAGTCCCTAACAGAAGTTCTTATAGTTGTCTTACAAGTTAGCACTAGGGCCCCTTGTTGGAAAATTTCAAATTTATCGCTGAACATATTTTTTTAAATTTTGATCTTGGGTAGCCCAAGGCTCTATAAAAAGTGGAGGGGAAGGTATCCCAGGAGGCGGGGCTTGTAACTTCACGAAAACTAAAGCTAGTGCCCGTCTTATACTGTCACTGATGCCTTTCAAATCTAAATTAATGAACGCTTTAATTTCGATTAACCCAATACGTTCTAATAAACTAAACTTTAAAGTCTACTTTCACCACACTTTAACATTAACACGCAAATACGGAAAATACAAAATAACCGTAAAATAAACAATAAAGTAAAGAAGGAGAAAGCGCTTCTGCAAATAAAATACATTAACAATGAAAGTGAGTCAACGCCTAAAACAAACATATGAATAAAAGAATAGAGTAAGAACACAGTTTTACGTATTTATCTAAAGCTCGCAGTTTTAACAAATTCCCTAATGATCCTTTCTCAGCAAATGCGCAGGAATGGAACTAACTGCGTTGAAATGGCCCTCTAATATTAATCGGGAACAATAAACATTTGAAGGCCTCAATTCTTCCTTTAAAAACGGACTCCTGCAGTGAAAGTCAGGTATACAATTTCTTTTACAATTTACACTCGTGAGTGAGCAGTAACACGCACGCCTACTCTCTACGACGTTCAAACATCTATTTCTCAATATCATATAGGTAAATTGAAACGATAAATTTATATTTATTTTGTCCTACGTAATTATCGCTGTAGAATATAACATGTTTTCCAACATGTTGAGGTGCCAAGTATTCTAAGAGACACGTGCCAATTTGCCTAGCACGCCTGTGGGCAAAAACGGTAAGGTTGAAACAGTTTAATCGGCATTTGTAATAAAACATGGGAGTGTCGCCACATGGAGTTGGAAGAAAATCTTCAAGATCCAAACACCGATGGGTTCTCTCTTGCATCTTATACATCCTTAACCTTTTCTTTTCGACTTCTTTCTTTATTTTTGTTGCATTAAGAATCAAAATGAAAGAAATAGTTTCTAAATTCCACAAACTCGTTTATTGAATAACAATTGTTTCGACACACAGTGTCTTGTTCAGATTCAATCTTAAACTAACTTACAACGTTACAAGGTACTTCACTACCCATACTAATTGTGATGGGAAGTTAACAACTAATTATGTCATGAAGAGGGAGGGTCAAACAATGGCGAATAATATAAATCAATTTGATCGTTTAGTAACGAACCTGTATTATATTTTAAAAATTTCTAATGATTCTAAAATATCTAATCTTTTACCCTTATTTTCAATATAAAATGTGGTTTCCTTGGTTCAAATGTAACGCATAGTTAAAGGTTTCAATATTGCTTTTACATAAACTAACATCTTTGAAAATACGTTTACTAAAACTAGTACCTCTTTGTCCAATACAGAATTTGTCACAACTCCCGCAATTTATTCTTTATATTCTAGAATTACCATCCTTCTGATTTTTGAATTAATTGTTTTTTATGTATTTTCCTAATGTATTGTTACATTTGTACGCTATAGGTTTATCCATATAATTTAACGTATTAAAAGGTTTTCTAGTTTTGGGTTGAGCAGGGTAAACTAACTTCAATGCATTCTTGTATTCTTTCCTTTTTAAAGTTCTATTGACATCAAATTCCGTGTAACCATTATTTATGGCATTTTGTTTAATTATGAAAGGCAAGACACCTTGGCCGCCATTATATTTTATGTGACATCATTTGACCTTGGGAATTCCCAAGGCCGCTCACGTAGCTGACCTCGGTTTGATCTTGACGCCTCGTGGTTGGCGTGGTTTGACATTGAGTTTGACCTTGGGGTCTGGTCTTGGTGTTGGTCTGGGGATAGCCAAAGTCAGAACCAAAATCTGTTCAGCGGGAAATTTGAATTTAAATAAGGGTACTAGCCTTGTAAGACAGGTAGAGAAACTTGTATTAGGGTCTGCGCCCCGCCCCCATTCGCTGAAAATAGCATTCTAATAAGGGGGACCTACTGCTAGCTTGTAAGACAGGTATAGAAACCTGTGTCAGAGCCTGCGACCCCTGTCGTGATTCTCTTTGAGCGAAATTTGAATTTGTGACTCCATCTGGTGGTGATGTATGGACTAATGAATGTTTTCTGTAATAGAGGTGGCTCTACTTAGCAGTATATTTCTAGGACTGACTAGGGTTTGTTAGTGGTACCATCTAGTGGTGTAAAGACTAATGAATTTTTTCTGTAATAGAGGTTGACCGTGCTCGTCTCTCTCTCTCTCTCTCTCTCTCTCTCTCTCTCTCTCTCTCTCCCGTCTCCATCAGCTCTCTCTCAAACAAACAAATCAATTAATGAAATCAATTTCAAACAAATCACGCTCGATCAAATCAAACAATCAGATCAATCTCAATCAATCAAATCATAACTTACAGCTTGCGAAAAACAGCTTACAGTTAAAAAGTACTGATTTGGTTTAACATACAGCTTGCAACCACAATTCAAAAATTCCAAATTGATTTAACTTACATCATGCAAAACCCGCTCTCAATTAAAAAAATAACAGCCTGATTTAACTTAAAGCGTGCAAAAAAAACAGTCTTAAAAAAACGACATCAAATTGGCTTGTAACACTATTGTCACGTTTTGCATGATAAAAATATGTTTTACGTTTAAACTAGTAAAAATGTTTATACAATAACAAATATAACCAAACATGAGGTGAGACGACCATATTATTTTACATGCAAGGATTATCTTAACGGAAATAGCTCCCACAAAGGGTTCTAGATTTATAAACATGACCGAACGTAGTTATTGAAAATGGTCAACTACTTTAAATACGTATACAATGCAATGCAATGTAATGAACAACTAAACTTGAAATTAGACCCGAATAGCAAAAACCTAATTGCATCGCTTGCTCTTACAGTAATTCTCTATCTACCTTTTGCATTAAGTTAGACTCGTTAGTGAGCTACCTTATATGAATTCATAAAATTTATTTACATGCATTTAAAATTATTTTCATCTTGAGATCAGTCTTCAACAGTATGTGTACACACAAAATTTCACCTTGAAAGCGCAAAGTAAAGTCAACCTTCAACAGTATACACAAAAAAATTGCTTTAAAAATAAATGAGTAATTAAGTTATTAAGCATTATCACAGATAACACGCTGCACGATTTTTAAAACACGTGTTGGCTTTTAGTGAATATTTAAAAGAAAACGGCAGGATTGTTTTGATATTATTAAAAAGGGCAAATAAAGCGACATTCATTCATTGTCAATTTTCGATGGTTACATTCTAGAAATACAAATCATTGTTTTGATATTAAAAGTAAAACACGATAAAACGTAGAATACAATAGATCGATAAGCGCAGGTTTTTCATCTAGTATTTAAGCCAGGATGATGACAGAGTACCCTTTAGTATCGTTACACAACTCGATAAGGAGGGTCAGTTTAAGCAACCCTTTTCAGAAGTAGTAGCGGCACCATCGAGCTGTGGGAAATCGTATTTTATCGTCGATTTTCAAAAAATACCTAAACTGTCTGCGATATAACTTTTGAAAAAATTATCTGGTTCTACAGCGAGTGGCAGCGGTTTGCAAAGATCTTTCGGCGGCATTTCAGAAGGGATTACCTGATATGGAGCAGTTTGCCAGTGAAAAACCGGTCTTAATAATAATTGACGATGTAATGCGTGAAACTAATGGTTCGGTGGTTCATATGTTTACAAAGGGGTGCCTTCATAGAAACCTGTATGTTTTCTTAACTCAAAGTATATTTCACCAAAGAAGTGGATAACGAGGTGTCCATCTCAACGCTCACTACATAATGTTGTTTAAGAACCCACGTGACAGCTCAGATACAGCATTCAGCAACACAGATTTCACCTGATAACCCAAAATTTTTAGTGACTGTGTACTCGGGCTTCAAGGTATTTGCTAGGTACATATAGCGAAAAAGGGATTTAAACTTCACAAGCATAATGATGGTTGACGTTTTAATCGAAAACACCGTTATCCTGCACACATTAGCCAGATAAAGTAAAAGTCAACGTGATGCTTTATTGAAATGTCTGGATAATAAGCAGGTGGAATGTATCTGCGAGGGTGCACACTTTAAAAGGTCGTGTACCTCTGGCAAGTGATCGGAAGCAGCGCCTCTCTCAAGATAAGCACACTTTAAGACGATTGGCGCAGAGGGGTGATTCTATAAAAAGGGAGAAACAGTTTCTCGTACAGAGAGACGGTGCATTTTTACCACTCCTGATAGGATCATTACTCGGTAGTATTCTGCCGGCGCCAAATGCTACACAAAACAACATGTTAACGCAGCTGGGCAACGATAAAAACCAAAATGACTGATCATGACAAATGGCTGCAGTACTATCAGGTTCTTCATATAGGTACGAATCGCACTAACCAGGTTATACTTTGTGAAAACCACTCCTCGACTCCCGAAGATAAGCAATCCTATCCGAATATTGGCGAGTGCTTACACCCATTCCTCCAATGTATGGAGATCGCCGAAACGGACTTCGCTGACAGCCTCGTGTACCAAAATTCTACCTATATCACAAAAAGATCCCACTAATTAGATTACACTTATTTTTAAAGCAGTTTTGTTTGTTTGAGACGCCATCTAGTGATGTGTTTTTAAACTAACAAATGATTTCTGTAATAGAAGTTGATCGTGATCGTCTCCCTCGTTTATTCCGTCTCTCTCTCCTCCTCTCTCGTTTCTCTCCTCTCCCTCGTTTCGCAACCACGCAAACACGCTAAAGCGCAAACATGCAAACACACAAACTGTAAAACACGCAAACACGCAAACACGAAAACACACAGAAACTAGCGAATGTTTTTGTAATAGAAGCTGATAGTGCTCGTCTCTATCGTTTCTCTCGTCTCTCACGTCTCTCTCCTCTCCCTCGTTTCTCCCCGTTTCTCTCCCCTTTCTCTTTCGCCTCTCTCGTTTCTCTCGTCCCACGTTTTAGGTTAAATCAATACACGTACAATATTAGGTTAAATTAATAAAATCACGGTTTAGGTGAGGTCCATACTCGTACAATGTTAGGTTAGATTAATAAACGCACGGTTTAGGTTAGGTCAATACGCGCGCGAGAGTATTGACCTAACCAAACCACTAGATGGCGCCACAAACAAACCCTAAGTAGTCCTAGAAATATATCACTAGGTGGAGCCACCTCTATTAAAGAAAATATTCATTAGCTCATACAACACCACAAGATGGCACCAGAAATTCAAATTTCCTCAAAGGGGACCACGACAGGGGCGCAGACCATGACACAAGTTCCTATACCTGCATTATAAGTTAGCATTAGGCCCCCTTCAATATAATGTTATTTCCAGCTAATGGGGCCGCGACAAGTTTCTATACATGTCTTACAAGGCCCCTTATTAAAGTTCAAATTTCCCGCTAAACAGATTTTAGTTCTGACCTTGGCTAGCCCAAGGCTAACTCCAAGGCCAAACTCAAGGTAAAACACGCCCAACTCGTGGTCGTCAAGGTCAAACCAAGGTCAGCGGCCTTGTGGATTTCCAAGGTCGAATGACGTCACAAAGAGACAACATGGCGGACAAGGTGCCTCACTTCTACTATTATGTTTAATTCTATTTCAAAACTTGTTTTTGACATCGGAATAGTTAGCAGTCTGTGAATATACCCATTAAAAGCCGCCATTTTGTAATTATAAGGATGACAAGAATTGTTATGAATCAGTGTTAGTATGTCAAGGTTTGTGACAGATTTAAAATTCGAGTTTATTATTCTGATTTGTTGTTGTTGGACCTAAGAAGCTAATTTGGGTATTTTCAACTTATGCTGTAAATGAAATAGTTACATATAATGTGTTTTAAGTAATTTAAAAAGTTTTGTAATTGTCTATTGAGCTCTCTAAAACAAACTAATATGTCATAGACATATCTATACCAAAATTGTAAAAATTTACTTAAAGGGTGTTTGTGGATTTTTTGCTCTAAACTATCCATAAAAATTTCTGCTAAAATAGGGCTTAACAGATTATCCATTATTGGCACTAAAATTCGCATTATTGAATTCAAACTAATTCTAGTTTAAACTAGTGATTAAAGTGTTGAGTATGCGTTGCTTAATGATACTATTAGTGTTACCGACAGTTAAAAGGTTATCTATAATATTCATCACATCAGTTGGTGGAATGCTCGGGAATAAATTTTTGATGTCAAACGACACAAGTTTGGTATTTTTGGGAATAAATATGTTCTGGATATTATGAACTAATTGATTTAATTTTTTTTTGGTGTTGAATTCTTGAAATATTCACATATGACACATTGATATTTCCTTGATTGGAAAAAAGAAATATTAAATAGAGTATTAAAAACATTTTCATAAGTACATTTTTTGGCATACAGCAACCCTACCGCTTCCTGTTCTGCTTTATAATATCTAAACATTTGAGATAATGTCAGTAATACGTCAATAAATTCACGCGTGGTCTGAGATCTAAGATAGTGCGATTCTATTCTTTGGAAAGAATTTATGTGTTCCACAATTTTGTCTTTCACTGAGGAACTAATTATTTCTCTTTGTTATAGTTTCCCTTTAGTCTTTTCCAATACTTTGCTTTTAGTTTTTTTCAGGTTATCGTTATGAATTTGTCTCCTATATCTAATGTGTTCATTAAACACTTTTTACAAACCCTACATCTTTTTCCCTCCAATGTGAATTACTACGCTAAATTTTCTCCTCTAGTACCGCTTTTAAGAGTTCTACAACATTTTATTTTTGATTTCTACATATGAGCAACCACAAACTGTGGTTGCAGACCTCTATCTGACAACTTCCGAAACTTTGAATGGAAATATAGCCTTTCCATATCTGTGAAATATCTTCCACACTTATACCCACATTTCTCGTTGCAACTAGGTCCTAAACGCTTAGCAGGTCGCAGTTTATTGCTCTCAGAGTTAGCTCTATTTTTTTACGTTCCTTTTCCATGTTTCGGGCTTTCTGGTTTTCTTTCTTGTTGTCACCTGCATAACCTTTTCTGGAACAGTTGTTGTGTTGTGTTTGGTTTCTTGCTCCTGCTCGTTGTTTTCTTTGTGTTCAGCATTAGGGTTTATGAAATTATCGAAATACATACTGGAAGAAGCATCTGTGTAATCTGGTAGATAATTTTCATCATTAACAGAATTATCAGAGTCAAAATACAGTGACACAGCAAATATGAATGAAAATATGATAATAAAAATAGATAGTAATCTTAAAATTTTCTTGAAATTCATTATCTGCCATATTATTCATATCTTCTACATCACTATCAGCTTATTCAGTATAATCTACTAAGCTTTAGGATTTTGGAAAAGTAGTTTATTTATTTACACAAACATTTTTAGAAACATCTTCATAATCATCGTAGTCCAACAAGTTTCTGTGAAGTAACTGTGATGTTATAACACATTATTAATGGATAAGATAAAGTTACCTTAGAAATATTTTCAGAATAAGTTCTTTCTACGACGAGTTCTTCAACTTTTGGTAATCGTCGTTAACAAAAACGGTGTCTGATGAACTTCTTGCATTGCACTAACAGGGAGTAGCTGAGATAAAACATAAAATATCGTATTTATTTGCGGGATTGAAATGAGTTTCATGAAAATAAATGACTAACTTACCTTAGCATACTCTGGAAAATTATTCCCTTCCTTAGCACAATCTTGAAATGGTGCGTTATTCGTCTAAAATATTATTAATATTAATAAAGCTTATTTAACCAAAGCAAGAATGAAATTCTAAACTCAAAATTTTCTGTCACACTGCTTTCTCTATTTTTTAGCGTTTCCAATCCAAGAGCTACTAATTTTTTTAACCGGGACTTCGTAAACGATCACTTTCTCAAGACTCTTTATGTTAGTTTACAAAGAGAAGCTATTGAGATAAATAAACATCAAGATACTATCAAGAGGCCAAAATAGATTTTGGCAAATTGTAATTAATAAAAATGCTGCATGGTACCATTTACCACTAAGCCTAGTTCCTTTACTGTCCTTCTTAGATCTTGAAATAAGTGATTTACTAAATGCATATGTGTTGTTATCACAGCATTTCGATGATTTAACATATATCTTTAAAATTAAAACTAGATTAAATGTAAACATCATATTTTTAATGTATTACAACAATTTGAGTCGATGAGAAGCAAAACATTGGATTTATGATGATTTTACTTGGTCATTATAGGGTATGTATTATATTAATGCTTCTTTAATTTCAAATAGTATTTCACAACTTCGCACTGATATAAATTAAATCTGTATTGTAATTGTGGTAGTTTTCATTGTGATTAGTCTATAGAGGGTAACGATGGGGGCGGCTTATAAATTTGATCAATCGATAATCGATTACTGAAAATAACAAATTATTGATTAATCATATAACTGATTAATCGATTATTTTGCAAAACTTATAAAAATCTGATTAATCGATTATAGTCAATTCATCGATATTTTTGCCCAGCTCTGGTAGATAATATTCTGCAACGTCGTTATTAAAATGGTTTAGTAATATTTAATATATTAAGAATCTATTTATTTATCCTCCCTACATTCAAATTACATTCTTGCGTTTTCATAAATTTGGTTGGCACTCTACTTTTTTAAAAGTTTCATCGTTCACCGACAACGATAGCTGTAATCGTTATTAAAACGTATAATTTTTTATACTGAAATACACGATTTAAAAATCTAAAAGGGTATTTATAACTAGAAAGAAGAATTAGTTCACTTGCCTCACAATTATATCAAACGTGCATGAAATTAATCTATTATGTGAAAGACCTTACTTTTTTCACTATCCGTATCATTTAAAAATATGTTTGTTTGGAATGAATTTAAATGGAAATAAGAGAAAACAACGATTTGTTTATTGCAACGAGATAAAGATAATGAGACAATCAAAGGTCAACAGTTTAAATATTTAAATAATAGCCTTTAATCGTAATAGAAGTACACTAAAAACTATTAAGCTGAATAATATCTACCAAACTTACAGTACCTTAATTTATTGTTTTATTTATGTTTGTTTATCCAGATAGCAGTATTAATTATTTTTTTGATTCCGTATTACTAAAATTGCGCAACAAAGCCCTGGGCAACGTTACTCATCAACGCTATTAATCCATATACAAAGCTAAAGTTTTTCAAATTTCATTTGCAAGTTGCATAATAATTATCGCGTGTATCGGACATAACGATTCTAATAAACCCAGAAAACAATTAATATATAGAACAGAATGACTGAAGGGAACAGTGACGTTTCGGTACGACATGCTCATTTAAGAATTGGCTAAAGAATTATACGAGAATAAACCTCGCTCAGTCTTAACACAGTCTTCAAGGGCCTTAACCTTAGTTCTTAAGTTATAAGCCATTGAATATGACATTTTGTTTTTAAATTATGCTTGAACGGATTTGATAAGCCAGTTTTTGAAGTTATAGTAATGGTTTTTCTAAAATGTGAATCTCGTCAACAATTTATCACTTGAATCTTTATAGGTTAGGTCCCATTTTAAGACATGGAACTTTTATTATCAGCAGATTTCTTAAAGGACAATTATTTTATTTATAAATACACAATTTTTGCGGAAAAAAGGTTACGTTTTGAAGGTGTAGTCGAAAAGAGCAATAATTATTATTCCTTATTATGGATTAAATCGAACGATTGGTCGCATTCCCATAAAATTTTTTGTGTTTGTTATCTATCTAAACAACTGTTAAGCAGAAAAAGTTGAATCCGTTTTTGTCCCCAAAGCAATTTTTATTTGAAAGATATTAAATTTTCGTTGCATTATTGTCATTCCATTTTTTCAATTTGTGACTTATGGAAGTGGCATATTCATTCAATAATTATGCAGGTATGAAGTTGTGAGTGTCGAAGGAACTGTAGGGCTCCAGTATGAGTTTGCCTATAGAGTCTAATCTAGATATTCAAAATGAATAATCTTAATTCTAAAGATTCTAAAGATTCTAAAGATTCTAAAGATTCTAAAGATTCTAAAGATTCTAAAGATTCTAAAGATTCTAAAGATTCTATAGATTCTAAAGATTCTAAAGATTCTAAAGATTCTAAACATTCTAAAGATTCTAAAGATTCTAAAGATTCTAAAGATTCTAAATATTCTAAAGATTCTAAAGATTCTAAAGATTCTAAAGATTCTAAAGATTCTAAAGATTCTAAAGATTCTAAAGATTCTAAAGATTCTAAAGATTCTAAAGATTCTAAAGATTCTAAAGATTCTAAAGATTCTAAAGATTCTAAAGATTCTAAAGATTCTAAAGATTCTAAAGATTCTAAAGATTCTAAAGATTCTAAAGATTCTAAAGATTCTGAATATACTAAAGCTTATAAAGGTTCTAAAATTTCTAAAGGTTCTAAACATGTTAAATATTCTAAAGTTATTCGTATATTAGATGCAAACTTCGTCAATTGGTTCTTGGTGTAGGGGAGGGTGCGAAGACATAGTACTCACGAAAAAAGGAGATAGGGTACAGAAAGTGAAATTTGTAATGTGGAAGTAGAGAAGAAGGTTGTACCTTTCAAAAGAGAGGAAGAAGCGAGGTGGGAACAACGATCAGTAAAACAGTTATATCCAGCGTAAGTAAAGTAATTTATGAGTTATATGTGTTATGTTGGAAGCGTTACGAAGAATCTTCTAGTGATTCAAGTGTGTATGTCTACCAGTAAAAATGACAAGGAGGTAGAGAAGCATGTGGACAAGTGGTATAATAGATAAGCAAGGACAAGGGCGTTGTAGTTTTTTCAGGTTATCGCTATGAATTTGTCTCCTATATCTAATGTGTTCATTAAACACTTTTTACAAACCCTACATCTTTTTCCCTCCAATGTGAATTACTATGCTAAATTTTCTCCTCTAGTACCGCCTTTAAGAGTTCTACTACATTTTGTTTTTGATTTATCCATATGAGCAGCCACAAACTGTGGTTGCAGACCTCTATCTGACAACTTCCAAAACTTTGAATGGATATATAGCCTTTCCATAACTGTGAAACTTCTTCCACACTTATACCTACATTTCTCGTTGTCTAAACGCTTAGCAGGTCGCAGTTTATTGCCCTCAGAGTTAGCTCTATTTTTTTACGTTCCTTTTCCATGTTTCGGGCTTTCTGATTTTCTTTTTGTTCTCTTCTGCATAACCTTTTCTGGAACAGTTGTTGTGTTGTGTTTGGTTTCTTGCTCCTGCTCGTTGTTCTCTTTGTGTTCAGCATTATGATATATAGAATTATCGAAAGACATACTGGAAGAAGCATCTGTGTAATCTGGTAGATAATTTTCATCATTAACAGAATCATCAGAGTCAAAATACAGTGACACAGCAAATATGAATGATAATATGATAATAAAAATAGATAGTAATCTTAAAACTTTCTTGAAATTCATTATCTGCTGTATTATTCACATCTTCTTCATCACTATCAGCTTATTCAGTATAATCTACTAAGCGTTAGGATTTTGGAAAAGTAGTTGATTTATTTACACAAACATTTTTAGGAACATCTTCATAATCATCGTAGTCCAACAAGTTTCTGTGAAGTAACTGTGGACTCTAAAATAAAACAAATCGTGATGTTATAACACATTATTAATGGATAAGATAACAAAGTTACCTTAGAAATATTTTCAGAATAAGTTCTTTTTAGTGGAGTTGATCGGCCTATTTCCACAGTTTACACTTTTTGAACGCGACATTTCGGAAGCGGACTCTGCTTCCCTCATCAGGCTTAGTCCTGAGAAGGACTGTTTTCGCACTTGAGTTGAATTCATATATATATATATATATATATATATATATATATATATATATATATATATATATATATATATATATGTATATATGTAATTGTTTTCCCAAGCACTCGACTACTCTCAGTATGTATAATTTTCTTTGTTGTTTTTAAAAATAGATAGTACATGTGCTATATCATTGTAAAGAGGATAAAAAAACACGATCAATTATTTCAAAGCCGACTTGTCGTTCCATAAGAAACATTTAATTTAGGGGTTGAAACTAAAAAATAGAAAGTGCAAATAAAAATCCAAATTGATATTTACATTCTGCATAAAAAATATCTTAAGAAAGTGCAAATAAAATTTATATGTCGTCTAATATAACAAAAAAGATATTACAAGAAAAAGAAATTTGACATTTTTTCTTTTTCGTGCCATAAGTCTTAAAATACATGGAAATTTGGAAATTGGGGAGTGTCCTATAATTTCACTAATCCTTAGGAGTAATTCACCTAATTTAACCAAATCTGCATCTTTTATAATAATAAGCGAGATCCCCACGCTGGAAATGTTATCTGGGACACGTTGTATATATATATATATATATATATATATATATATATATATATGTGTGTGTGTGTGTGTGTGTGTGTGTATATAAAGTATATTAGTGTTATAAAGAACAACAAGGTCAATAATAACTTGGTACCTTACACTCACTAGTCTACCTTTATCACTGAGCCACTGAGTAATCCAATATTTTAGAACTTATATTAAACTTTTTCGTGGTTGCGCAGAAGTGTATTGCGCATGTTGCGCAGTAACCTCTTGCGCAGGTGTATTGCGCTTATGCTCTTCACGCATTATTGGAATCTATATGGGCTTCATTTCTACACTAGCTTGGCTTATTGGATTTTCTGCTAGTGCGATGTATGTGGCTTCTTTGAGTTTTCGACGAGTTGTGTTTTCGTCATTTGCCACTATCTGTATGTTATCCCATTGGATGCGGTGGTCTTCGTTCCAGACATGTTCGGCGATTCTTGATCTTTCTGTTTCGCCCTTGCGGACGTTGTTCTTGTGGTCCTGCGTTCTCACTTTGAGTGGTCTACTGATCTCTCCTATGTATGCTCTCCCGCATTCGCATGGTAGGTTATATACACAATTCTTGGAATTCTGACCTTCAGTGTATGGTTTGGTTTTAGTTAGTATTCCCCTGAGCGTTCTGGTCGATTTGAAGGCAGTGCGTATCTTGTATTTGCTGCCTATCCTTCGTATTTTGTCTGAGGTGCCTTGTATATATGGTGTTATCGCTGTATATTTAGGTTCTTCTTTTTCGGTTACCCTTTCCCTGTTTAGGTTAGGTGTTAGATTGGGGTAGCCAATATCTTTGAGTGTTCTAGCGATATTTTCGTTTTCTTTGTTCAGGTCCTCTTGTTTTGAGCATATCGTTTTTGCTCTATCGTACAAGCATTTTGCCACACCTAACTTCACGTTTTTGTGGTGATTCGAGTTGTAGTGTAGGTACCTCCACGTGTGGGTAGGTATCCTGTATACACTTGTCGTGAACGTGTTGTCATTTCTGTGTCCAAGTACATCCAGGAATGGCAGCTTTTGTTCCGATTCCAATTCTATTGTGAATTTTATGTAGGGTGCCCGGCTATTTAGATGATCTAGGAATTCATGTAGCTTATGCTTGTCGTATTGCCAAACTACGAAGGTATCGTCCACGTATGTAAGCCACATCCTTGGTTTCTCTGTGAATTCGGATATCGCTTGGTCTTCAAAGTCTATATATATATATATATATACATATATATATATATTGCTCACTATGGGTGATAGTGGGGAACCAATCGCCATACCAAGCTCTTGTTGGTAGAATTTGTCTCCTACCTGGAAATATGTAGTTCTAATGCATATTGTCAGAAGTTCCATTTTGTGTTTACCGAGAGTTGCGTGCGTTGGTCTAACGTTTCACTAACGTTAGTGCCTTATCGGTAGGCACATTTGTGAATAGACTCACAATGTTGAAGCTTACCAGTATTTCTTCGTGGTTTGGTTGGAAGTTTCTGGTGGTATTCTTGAGTACTCTTGACCATAGACTCGGTTTTTCCCGATAAGGGTGTGATGATACCTAGCAGATAGTGTGCTAATGAGTGGCAAGGTGAATTTCTCGAGCTCACAATTGGTCTCAGAGGAATTCCCTGCTTATGAATCTTTGGTAGGCCGTACAGATGCGGAGGTTTGCTGTCGTGTGGAGTAAGTCTAGTTCTCTGGTAGTCGGAGACTCCCCCTTATGTTTTGCCAGCGTCAGGTATATCCGTCTTTCGATTGATGGTGTGGGGTCTTTTGGTATTTGTTTGTACTCGCCCCCTTCTAGTAGTTCTTGAACCTTACTGTTGTAAGTGTTCATATCCATTACCACAGTCGCGTTTCCTTTGTCTGCCGGGAGAATTTTGATCGATGGGCCATTCTTAAGGGAAATGACCGCTCTCCTTTCTAGGTCAGAGAGGTTAGGTTTAGTTCACCTAGATGAATCTAGGACTGATCTAATCTTATTTTCGTATTCTTCGGCTTCTTCAGGATCCAATTTCATAGCTGTTCCTTCAACTGCGGTTATTAAATCTACTTTCGGAATATACCTCGGTGTTATCGCATAGTTCAAGCCTTTGTCCAGAACCTGCATTTCGTTTTCGTTCAACTGTCGTTTAGAGATGTTTATGGCAGTGTTTTTTCGATTAATGTTGGTTGGTTCTTTCTTTTCCTTCATTAGCATTAGAGTTTCTTCTGCTGAATTTCCTTGTGAATTGCCTTGGTCTTCGAATATTTACTTCTGGTAGCCGTGTTTATCCTATCAAAGTCTTGTTCGTTCACTAGATTTCGAATGGCTTCTCTAATCTCGTTGGATTTGTGTTCGAGCTGGTACTTTTTGAAACAGAGATGTCTGATTCGCTCTTTGACTAACGCTTCGCTAGCTCTCTTTGCGATTATTGATATTTTTCGACTGCGTATGCCGAACATGTCTGGAACGAAAACCTCTGTATCCAATGGGATAACATACAGATAGTGGCAAAGGACGAAAACACAACTCGTCGAGAACTCAAAGAAGCCACATACATCGCACTAGCAGAAAATCCAATAAGCCAAGCTAGTGTATAAATGAAACCCATATGGATTTCAATAATGCGCGAAGAACTTAAGCGCAATACACCTGCGCAACCACGAAAAAGTTTAATATATATATATATATATATATATATATATATATTACTCAGTGGCTCAGTGGTAAAGGTGTGAAACTAGTAAGTGAAAGGTACCAAGTTCGAATCTGAGAGTAGTCAAGTGCTTGGGAAAAATTATATATATATAACATATGAATTCGACTCAAGTGCAAAAACAGTCCTTCTCAGGACTAAGCCTGATGACAGAAGCAGAGTCCGCTTCCAAAACGTCGCGCTCAAAAAGCATAAACTGAGGAAATAGGCCGATCAACTCCACTAATAGGAAACCATAGTTACATAACACTTATAATACAGAATAATTTCTTTCTACGACCAGTTCTTCAACTTTTGGTAATCGTCGTTAACAAAAAACGGTGTCTGATGAACTTCTTGCATTGCACTAACAGGAAGTAGCTGAGATAAAACATAAAATATCGTATTTATTTGCGGGATTGAAATGAGTTTCATAAAAATAAATGACTAACTTATCTTAGCATACTCTATTCCCTTCCCTAGAACAATCTTGAAATGATGCGTTATTCGTCTAAAATATTATTAATATTAATAAAGCTTATTTAACCAAAACAATAATGAAATTCTAAACTCAAAAATTTCTGTCACACTGCTTTCTCCATTTCTTAGCGTTTCCAATCCAAGAGCTACTAATTTCTTCAACCGGGACTTCGTAAACAATCACTTTGTCAAGACTTTTTATGTTAGTTTACAAAGAGAAGCTATTGAGATAAATAAACATCAAGATACTATCAAGAGGCCAAAATAGGTTTTGGCATCTTGTAATTAATAAAAATGCTGCATGGTACCATTTACCACTAAGCCTAGTTCCTTTACTGTCCTTCTTAGATCTTGAAATAAGTGATTTACTAAATGCATATGTGTTGTTATCACAGCATTTCGATGATTTAACATATATCTTTAAAATTAAAACTAGATTAAATGTAAACATCATATTTTTAATGTATTACAACAATTTGAGTCGATGAGAAGCAAAACATTGGATTTATGATGATTTTACTTGGTCATTATAGGGTATGTATTATATTAATGCTTCTTTAATTTCAAATAGTATTTCACAACTTCGCACTGATATAAATTAAATCTGTATTGTAATTGTGGTAGTTTTCATTGTGATTAGTCTATAGAGGGTAAGAATGGGGGCTTATAAATTTGATCAATCGATAATACCATTACTCACGAAAATTAACAAATTATTGATTAATCATATAACTGATTAATCGATGTATGTAGTTGCAAAACTTATAAAAGTCTGATTAATCGATTATAGTCTAAATTCATCGATATTATTGATCCCAGCAAATCTGGTAGATAATATTCTGCAACGTCGTTCATTAAAATGGTTAATAGTAATATTTAATCATATTAAGAATCTATTTATTTATCCTCCCTAAATTAAAATTACATTCTTTGCGTTTTCATAAATTTGGTTGGCACTCTACTTTTTAAAAGTTTCATACGTTCACCGACAACGATAGCTGTAATCGTTATTAAAACGCATAAATTTTTTATACGGTGAAATACACGATTTAAAAATCTAAAAGGGTATTTATAACTAGAAAGAAGAATTAGTTCACTTGCCTCACAATTATATCAAACGTGCTATGAAATTAATCTATTATGTGAAAGACCTTACTTTTTCACTATCCAGTATCAATTTAAAAATATGTTTGTTTGGAATGACATTTTACAATCAGGAAATTTTAAGAGATAAACAACGATTTGTATTTATTGTTCAACGAGATAAAGATAATGAGACAATCAAAGGTCAACAGTTTAAATATTTAAATAATAAGCCTTGTACATCGTACATAGAAGTACACTAAAAACTATTAAGCTGAATAATATCTACCAAACTTACAGTTACCTTAATTTATTGTTTTATTTATGTTTGTATTATCCAGATAGCAGTATTAATTATTTTTTGATTCCGTATTACTAAAATTGCGCAACAAAGCCAACTGGGCTTAACGTTTACTGCATCAACCCTATTAATCCATATACAAAGCTATAAGTTTTCAAATTTCATTTGCAAGTTGCATAATAATTAATCGCTGTATCGGATTTCATAACGATTCTAATAAGACCCAGAAGTAACAATTAATATATAGAACAGAATGACTGAAGGAAACAGTGACGTTATCGGTAACGACATGCTCATTTAAGAATTGGCTAAAAATTATACGAGAATAAACCTCGCTTTTTCCAGTCTGTAACACAGTCTTCAAGGGCCTTATACCTGTTAGTATCTTAAGTTATAAGCCATCGAATATGACATTTTCTCTAATTAAATTATGCTTGAATGGATTTGATAAGCCAGTTGTTGAAGTTATAGTAATGGTTTTTCTACAAATGTGAATCTTAAACGTCAACAATTTATCACTTGAATCTTTATAGGTTAAGGTCCCATTTTAAGACATGAGAACTTTTATTACTCAGCAGATTTCTTAAAGGACAATTATTTTATTTATAAATACACAATTTTTACGCGAATTAAAAGTTGTTACGATATTTAAAGGTGTAGTCGAGAGAGAATAATTATTATTCCTTATTATGGATTAATTCGAACGATTAAGGTCGCATTTCCATAAAATTTTATATGTTTTTTATCTATATAAACAAACTGTTAAGCAGAAAAAGTTGCAATCCGTTTTTGTCCTCAATTATGCAATTTTATTTGAAAGCTATTAAATTTTCGATGCATTATTGTCATTCCATTTTTGAATTTGTGTACTTAATGGAAAAGCTGGCATATTCATTCAACCTAATTATGCAGGTAAGTGAAGTTGTGAGTGTCGAAGGAATTGTAGGGCTACAGTATGAGTTTGCCTATAGAGTCTAATCTAGATATTCGAAAATGAATAATCTTAATTCTAACCAGATTCTAAAGATTCCAAAGATTCAAAGATTCTAAAGATTCTAAAGATTCTAAAGATTCTAAAGATTGCTAAAGATTATAAAGATTATAAACGATTCTAAAGATTCTAAAGATTCTAACTAGATTCTAAAGATTCTAAAGCATTCTAAAGATTCTAAAGATTCTAAAGATTCTAAAGATTCTAAAGCATTCTAAAGATTCTAAAGATTTTAAAGATTCTAAAGTTTCTGAATATTATAAAGCTTAGTAAAGTTTCTAATAATTCTAATGATTCTAAACATGTTAAATATTCTAAAGATTATTCGTGTATTAAATTCAAATTTCGTCAATTGGTTCTTTAAGGTGTAGGAGAGGTAGATATAGTATCTATACGATAATAAATGGAGATTCAGGGTACAGCATTTAGTGAATATTTGTAACGTGGAAGTAGAGAAGAAGGTTATAACCTTTTCAAAGAGAGGAATTTTTTGAAGGAGTGGGAATTTCAATGATCATGTAAAACAGTTCTTAATCCTAGCGTAAGTGAATAGTAATATTATGAGTTATAGGTGTTATGTTGGAAGCGTTACGAAGAACGTTCTAGTGATTCAAGTTGTATATCTACCAGTGAAAATGTACAAGGAGATAGAAAGCATGCGAGATCAAGTGGTGTAATAGATAAGTCAAGGATCAAGGGCGTTGCAACTTTAAGTGATGGAGAACTGGAATACCAAGTCGTACGAGAATGGGTTAAGTGGGCGGAGTACTGGCCGATCTGAACAGGTCAAAATAAATTGATAGTTATCAACACCAAGTTTAAAGGCCATTAAGTCAGAGGTCTGATACAAACTTGGAAATTCAATCTAGGAGATCACACGGAGAATCAGAAATTATTCATATATATATATATATAATATATATATATATATATATATATATAGAATGTAGATATAGGAACGGAATAAAAGAAGTTTGTTCGGGACCAGGTGCTGATATTTTAAGTGATTCTTTTAGTAGCCTACCTAGAAGTAAGACTTAAAAGTGTAAAGAAAGCTAAATTAGTTACCAGGAAATAGTACATTGAGGGACAGAAAGAACTAAACTTACCAGGGATAAGAACGAGATGGAAAATGAGATAAAAGCGATGGAAAGGCTAACTTGAGACTCGGAAACGCGTAGAAGAACAGTGGAGCGAATGCACGAAAGTAAATGATTGAGATTATACACATTAAGCAAGGTGTACTTGGATTCAAGAAACGTAAACGACAGGAAATCATGGATAACAGCAGAAACTATACAGAGTATAGAAAAAAGACGAAAAGGATAAGACGGGGGAATATTGGCTGGAAGCAAGGTGCACTTAAATTAAAGAGACTCACAAGATTGGAAGGCACGATCTGGAGTAAGGATGGTAAGAAAACTAGACAGTCCTCTACGGGGATAGAAGTAATAAACCAGGACGGAGTGTTAGTAACAGAAAAAAAAGTGCTTAAAACATTGAAAGGATATGTGGATGAAATTTATGAATCTAATGAAAAGCCAAGCGTGTTGATAGTAGAGAAAGTAAAGAGGGTATAGACATTAATATAAAGGAATGGACATCCTGGGAATGGAGGTGGAGGTAAGAAATGAAGAACGAAAAGGCAGCAGAGATAGAATTGTTAAGATGCTTTCTACATAAACGCTTAAAAGAAATACTATCTCTGCAATAAAATATATGAGTGGTGAATGGACTAATGAATTTCTCTTATCAGAAATGGTGGCACTTTCTAAGTAGCTAATTGAAGATGCTATAGGGAAGCCGTACTGTAGTAGAAAGATATATGAAAAAAGAAAAGGACTTCTTTATCTGCTTTGTGAATCTGCTGAAAGCGTTAGACTGGGTGTACTGGAAAAAAATCGAAAAAAGATTTAAAAGGAAAAGGAGTACATTAGAGATAGTGAAGACCGATATGTAGTTTGAAATAGGAAAAGGGGTAAGGCAGAGTCACTGTTTTGTCTCCTACCCTTTTTAATTTATATGTAGGACTGAGAAAAGGGTATTAATGTTGAAGGAAGGAATATTGTAAGCATAACATATGCAAACGTTTATAGTATTTGCTGAAAGTGAAAAAGAGACAAAATATGTCTGAAACATCTAAGCGAGCTTAATACCAAGTACGGACTAAGAATAAATAAAGTAATAAAAGTAGACGAACAAGATCAAATTGAGGTTATAGTGCATGGACAGAGGGTAGGACAGGTTAAAATATATAAGTATTTATGAACGGGTCTAACGACAAGGAATAGTCCTTCTGTGACAGGTGCGAGACCTAGATATTTAAAAAAAATAATAGGAAAGGACAGAGGCGTTTGAAATGTGGGTATGGAGAAGGATGCTAAACATGAAGCGGCCAGACAGGGTAACGAATAAGGGGGTTTTAAATAAAATTGGAGAAGAGCGTATGGTCATGGACAAAGGGTAAATGGTTAAGCCATGTTTTAAGGAGAAACTGTCTAGGAGATGTGATATAAAGAGTGGTTAACGGACAATTGAATAGAGAAGGACGAAGAAGGAAACTGATTGACGACTTGAAGAGACGGGCGGATAAGGTGTGAAGAGGATAGCTCAACGGAAGAGCCAGAGGAGAAAATCAACTAACCACTAAGGACACCCACGATGATGAAGCTTGGAGGGTAGACTAGAATTGGTTCTATAATAATTAACAGTTCATTTTCATTTTATGTCTAAACTTTAGTATTTTAAGAAATGCAATACGTATAACCATTGTTTATTGATTAAACCATATCTAACAATGCACAAATGTAAACAGGGAATTGTATGGTCACTCATTGTTGGAAGATACGTAGTTGATGAATGGTGGCAACAGTCTTCATAAAATTAATGTCGTGCATTACACAACTCCTAGAAAAACCTATACCTGGTGCTACACTATTGCATACAATATAAAAAGTGTTGCACAACGTACCTATTTCAAATATAATCGGCATCAATCAGAAAATTATTGTACGGGGTGGCCAACTAAGAATACGAGGTACTGTATCTGGGAAACTATTCATCGTAGAGGCTTGCGGAAAAAAAAGTTTTACTAGAACGGCCAATACAAAAACCTGGAAAATATTTTCATGTTCCTGAAATGGCCGCTAGGGGGCGTAACTGCAATCTTGAATCTAAAAAAGTGATGTTTCTGTGAATTCTGTTATATTAACCTAATAAAAAATAACTGATCTTTGAAGTCGAGGATAATCTGAACTTTTTTTGTTTGGCACTTTTTGACCTATTTATAAAAATAAGGTGGTGGGGGGTATTCAAAGGTTTCCTTAAATCACCCCTGTATCTTCGAAACGGCTAATCCATTTTTAACAAACTTGAGCGCGTTGAAGAGAGCTTTTCTTGGGCTACAAATGTTATAATAATTGAAGTTTTGTTAGTTTCGCATGTAGTCGCTAGAGGGCTTTGTTCGACATTCCGACAGAAACGATTAATTTTCGCAAAAAAATTAAACGAATTGGTATGACTTTTTTTATGAACAAGTAGCTAAATGATGCCTAAACAAGCTCGAGAAAACCGCATCTTGATATCTTCTCCCTAACCTAAAATATCGGCCAAAGAAAATTTTATACGAAAATCCCTTAAATGTTTATTTTTTTTTTAACTATATTTTTCTGGAATTGTTTCTATTATGTAAGTTGTGGCCCTAAAAAGGACCGATTTAAAGGAGGAAGGTTTTTAATGCCCCCGTAAATGCTCGAAATGCTGACTATCACTCTGAATAGTTTGCCTAGAAATTGCGATTTTAAATGTTTGTAAATTTATACACCAGAATAAAATCACCCTTTTTGAAATTACTACGGGCAAGTAAGCAATGCTAAAAGTTATACGAAAGGCCTATTTTTTGTTTGTTTAAATGCATATTCACTATGGATATATACGAAAAATACAATTAACAGAAGCAGGCAATGGAAACAGATACCTAAACATAACATGCATAATCCTCAAATTGTCAACAGTTGTCAATAGTTTCGCGTTATTTTGAGCAATTTTTGTGCTTTCAAAATGCGTTTTACGAATAATGAAGCTCTTGATATTCTTACGGTTTATTTTGAATGTCTTCAGAATGCCGCAGTAGCTAAAAGAGTTTACGCGGATCGATATCCAAATCGGCGTCCTTGTGATATTAGAGTTTTTCCCCGATTAGTGGCGAGCTTACGAGCCAATGGTAGCTTTCGGCCTACGTTTCAATGGGAAAGAATTAGAAGAACACAAGAAAATATTAACCGTGTACTGGGCTATATTGAAGGAAATCCTCATGTTAGCATAAGTGCATTATCCACTGAGTTGGGCATATCACGGACAACGGTTCAAAATATTTTGAAGGACTATAGGTAAGTTCTAATGACCATCAAAATGTATAGGTATTCGATTAAACTTTTTTTAATTACTTTAAGAATGCACCCATATTATGTCGTTTTGCATCAGGTCTTGAAAGAGGAAGATTTTGATCGAAGGTTTGACTATTAACATTGGATGTTACGCGAAAATAGAGAATTTTTATTTCAAATTCTTTGGACCGCTGAAGCCAGCTTCAGTAGTGACGGGAGAGTCAATCTTCACAATATGCATTATTGGTCTGCAGAAAATCCCCATTGGTTGCCTGAAGTTCAGCGCCAAGGACGTTGGAGTTTAAATGTACGTGTGGCATACTGGCAGGCAGAATTATTGGGCCATATTTTTGCGACCAACCCCTAAATGGCAATGTATTTCTTCACCTTTTGGCCGATCAATTACCGTTGCTGTTGGAAGATGTGCCTCTGGAAACAAGGCAAAAATTGTTTTTGCAGTTGGATGGTTGCTCAGCACATTTTGCTATTAAGTGCGAGAGCATATTAGTGCGGTGGATTGGAAGAGGGAGTCTGTTTCCCTGGCCTCCGCGATCGCCAGACTTAACTTGCCTCGATTTTTATTTATGGGGGCGCTTAAAGGACATCGTGTTTCGGACTCAATCTACTATTAGAGTAGATATGAAAAACCGGATTCGTAACGCAATACGTAATATACCGAGAGGCGAAATTGAAGCTGCAGTTTTATCTAGTCATGAGAGGCTTCAGCAATGCATAGAGCGTGATGGTCAGAATCTCGAGCATTTACGGGGGCATTAAAAACCTTTCTCCTTTAAATCGGTCCTTTTTAGGACCACAACTTACATAATAGAAACAATTCCAGAAAAATATCGTTAAAAACAAATAAAAACTTGAGGGATTTTCGTATAAAGTTTTCTTTGGCCTATATTTTAGGTTAGGAACAAGACAGCGAGAAGCGGTTTTCGCGAGCTTGCTTAAGCATCATTTAACTACTTATTCATGAAAAAAAGTCATACCAATGCATTTAATTTTTTTGTGAAAATTAATCGTTTCTGTCGGAATGTCGAACAAAGCCCTCTAGCGACGACATGTGAAACTAACAAAACTTCAAGTATTATAACATTTGTAACCCAAGAATAGCTCATTTCAACGCGCCTAAGTTTGTTAAAATCGGATGAGCCGTTTCGAAGATACGAGGAGTGATTTAACACCTTTGAATACCCCCCACCACTTTATTTTTATAGATACGTCAAAAAGAGCCAAACAAAAAAAGTTCAGATTATCCTCGAATTCAAAGATCAGTTATTTTTTTATTAGGTTAATATAGCAGAATTCACAGAAACATCCCTTTTTTAGATTCAAGGTTGCAGTTACGCCCCCTAGCGGCCATTTCAGAAACATGAAAATATTTTTCAGGTTTTTGCATTGGCCGTTTTAGTAATAACTTTTTTTTGCGCAAGCCTCTACGATGAATAGTTTCCCAGATACAGTACCTCGCATTCTTAGTTGGCCACCCTGTACATCAACATTATTTTATAAAATGTGTTTGATAAAGTATGGGCCGCTTGAAAAAGACCGTAGATGATGGATGATAAAACTACCTCAATAATAAGTGAAGATTCAGACATTTAGGCATATTTAAGAAGCACATTTTAAATAACAATAAATTTATAGGACATTTCATACGTGCAATTTACAAAGAAGCAATTCTGTTAATGAAAAAATATTTAAACAATTTGTTTTTGGATGGAAAATGTAAAGCTCATTAACTGCTTATTAACATATCTCAAATCAGTAATTAAATATAGAATATCCAATCAATATTATCACTATTCATATTTAATAGGTTAAAGTTTAATAATAATATGCATTGCGATGTCATTTTATATGACGCGCCTTGCTTATATTTAATGAAGTACCTATTTAAACGACCAACATTAACTTTAAAGCAATTAAGTGAACAAGATGCATAAAATTGTATTGTGCACGGTCTTTATTTATTTTGCTCAGGTTTGTTATTGAAACTCGTTAATCTAATCTTATTTTTGTGATTGTAGGTATTATCCATAGATGTACCTGACCAATTTTTAGATACAGAAGCTTTAGATTGCATAAAAGAAACCAACGTCGACAAGAAGAAACTAGCAACAGTTCTAGATGAAAATCTTTATGTTAAAAGTGAAGATCCCGAGATTTACGCAATGTTCGAATGTTCTACTAAAAAACACAATATGTTAAAAGATAATGGCGAATTTGATGGAGACAAGCTTATAAAAGAAATTAATAAAAATGTTTTACCGTTCTTTAAAAAAACTCCTCAAGATAATCTGGAAATAGCTACCAATGCCTTTAACAATTGCAAGGATAAGAAAGGTGATAGTTTGGGTAAACGTTTTGTCAATTTCCACAACTGTATTGTAGATGAAGTGAGAAAGACTTAAATGTTTGCTATATTCTAATATTGTTTACAAATAAAGTTTTTTATTTTAATTTTCACATTTTTGTTTCTGGTTTTATTCAAATGCTTTATTTGACAACAATAATTATCATTTACTGAAGACGAAATTGTAATCATACTTTGTATATAACAAAGAAAAATATACGATTTCAAACCCAAGAGAGTATCTTAATTATAATGAACTGCTGACAAACCCTACCCCGTTTACAAATGCTGTTGAGTGATAAACTTGTTGGGGCAGTTGTCAGTGGCGTACGTTCAAAGAATATACGATTGTATACGTATGAGTACATGTTTGTTTTATCTACCATACGTAACGAATCGACTATTGTAGCAATTGTTTTACTTGAAGAATGGTTGTATATGTTTTAGAGTTCTATAGTTGTATTGCTTTTAAGCGAATAACAATGTTATTTCTTAGTATTAAATAAACTTTGTGGGCTTGGCCTTTTTTTCAAATTAGTATGACCACTTGGTTTATCCTAGTTATTCTTTATTAGTATCGTTAGGGTTTTTTTTGTTGGAAGAAATTTACAATTACCCTACTGGCTGTTTTCAACAAATGTTATTTATGATTAGTTTCATCTTTGTCTTTATTTCATTGTACTTAGATTGTGTTACACTCCGTTTTAATTATTAAATACCATTGTACACATTTTTAAATTTTGCCACGTGTGTAACCACCACACGGAACGGGGGAAATGATTGAGCTCGCTTAAAGCTCAATCATACGGTCTGAAGACCGCAGGGCACTCGGATGGCATGGGTGTTTTGGACATTATTCAATACACAAAAAGTTACACCTGGTATAAACATAAAAGTTGCAGCAAAGATACTGCCCAAAATTGAGGTTGTACATGAGCTCCCTAAAGGGTGTAACACACAAAACCAATTTTAAGAAAAATTAGCAAACATGTTGATTGTTAAGTGTGCGTAAAATATTGAACAATGGTTTAATTAATATATAGCAGTTCTACATTAGAGAAACTGTATTGAAATTAATAGACGTCAGGTATCTAACTGACACCGAACTTACGCTACAGGAAACATGTTTAATTAACATAAATGTATTTAATTTCGCTGTAGACAATTTAGGTACGAGTTGTATTCGTGAGTAAAATATTTGTCAAATACTTGTTAACAGAAGTAAGGTAAATGTACCTAATTTCGTTGTAGGCGATCGTAATCTGCCGAAGGCAATTTATACATACGATAAAATGTAAAGAGCTGACCTGTGCGCGAAGGATTATACGTTATTCAAGGTAGCCTGGATTGCACCAGCTTCCATACAGATGTAATCCTCAACGATCACGCAATCCCAAGTACGTTAGACACAGTTGACTGCAGCTTACCAGAAGCACAATCCAAACAATAAGCCAAAGAAATATAGAACGAGTAATGTTGTTAGATCAATAAAGACAAAGCCAAATGTAAACATGAACTTTGATGTAATCGTAACGGTAAAGTTATATGGAAACTTAAGATATATGGAAACTCAATAGCTAAAACGATGATAAAGGATTAGAACGGTGTTTATTCAGTGAGAAGGTGTTACCTCTAAGGTCGAATGCGAGCGTTAGTGTAAATCTCTTAACCAATTTGTTACATCAATTTCTTTGAAGAAGTAGTCTGAAATTCTTTTGTGTTTGAAACCTGAAAGAGAAGTTCTAATTACAACGAGGTTAACAAGGTCTGAGAGGCCTTACCAAAAATATGTGTATGGAGTGAAATATCTCTATTATATCCGCCTTTAACAGAGATCAATCACTTCTATACAACAAAGAGATACTTAACATGCTTAACATCTACGAAATAGAAACAGGAAAAAAATTTCTAGAAATTTCCAACATCCCACGGCAATGGCGGTTTTGAAGAGAAAGCCAACCAACCAACCAATTTTACAACTTGAAAAATATTCTTATCAAACATTGTTACCACAATAGGATTTTATGTATTGTTACCAGAATAAACCGTTCATTATACAGTGTATTTATTAATAAATAGCAAAATACCAGATCCCTTTTCATTTTTTAATAAACGCTAAATGACTACACAAAGCTTTAATCCGTTAAACTAGCGGAACTAAAAACGATTAAACTTTTGAAATACAAAGATAGATACGAGAGAGAGATAATTTTTATATAATGTAGAAACGTACACATCATAAAAGAAAATCATATGTGAAGTAGAAATTAGCTACAGTATAAGAATAATTTTGCATAACATTTAATCCATCATACTTATTAGTAAATGCCGTAAACACAGAAAATTAAATCATTATAGTAAAGAAAATAGATACTAGTAAGCTTAAAGCACATTACTAAATGCTTAAGTCACAGATACTTACTTAAGGTAGCTTTTAGAAACAGTAACCATATAAACTGATACAATCGACCCTATATCGATTTTTGCACGTTACAATTTGTTTCCAAATTTCAGTATATTTTTTTTCACAATCTCGGTTAATCTTTAAAACTGGCAAGTTATTTTTCTAATGGGAAGTTTGCTTTGGACGGGCTCGTGTTGTATTATCAAAATTGAACATGATTTGCGCTTTTTGAGGTTAACGAATGGTTTTCGTGGATGAAAGCTTTGAACTTTTCTGGTTTCATAAACTGCATCACTCACTGTTGGATTACTCAAAGTTTAATTTATTGGAGGTTGTTACTTTATCTTTATGGATGCTCTTCGATTAATACATTTTGCTGGTTGCATTTTTCATTCAATATGCTGTCTTTTTCTAAAATCATCATTAAATTCTACTCCTTTCTAGTTTGGCATTAGCTAAGTGCGTTAATTTTTTTAATTTAAATATAATTAAAAGTTACGTTGTCAAGAGTTCAAGTTGTACGATCGTACAGCTACATTGACTTCTGTAACTATAAATGTTTTGTGCACGATATAACTGCGTTATATTCAAGATTTCAGTGGTTCTCTCACATTTAGGGTGAAAGAGTGGTCACTGGTTTATCTGCACACATTTAGTGCAAAAATTAGAACATATGTTACTGACAGATAAATTAGTGCAGGTATGTGTAAACAGCGTTTGTGTCTATTTATAATATAAACTGGGTTGCCTACCCCACTAGTTAAAATCAGGTATTTTACTAACCATCAGTTACAATTCTATATTTTGCAAATTTATTTCTAGAACTTTTTTTCTTTCATAAAGTAAGTGATAAACCATTTACCTCAGCTTTTTAAAAACGGTGTCATAATGTGCTATAATAATAAGCGATAAAATTTCGCTACTGCAGCTGCTGTTTAATCTAAAATTGGACAGGGATTGCATCATTCTGCAATAATTATTAGTAATATTCATATTTAGCATAAAAAAGTTATAACATAAACATTAGTCAGCAGTAGGTCAATAATATCAGGAACGCAACGTAGAACAATTTTAACAGAATTTACGTGCCAAATTAAATCCCAGTTATTTTTTGTGAATAGGATAGTGGGATAATTACTACAAATACTTGTAATATTAGATTTAATAAACAGTATTGAGTTAGATACAACTAGTTCAGTTACAATCGGTACAGGTGACGGTATACCGTTTGAATTTTCAACAAAGTAACCCAAGATTAAACACGGTTCTTCGGTAACCTAGTGAAACTAAACATGTCGAACCACCAAGATTAGTAACCAATAAAAAGAAGAATATAGCATCATGCTAACACCATCGGCAGCGAGCAGTGAAAACATCATCACTATCGCCGGGAAGAAAAAAAGCTACAATCCCCCAGTAATAGTGAAAAGGTGCATTACGAAGCAGAAAAGCCTATCCCTATACAATTGTTGGGATTTACGCCCTTTAAAGCGTTAAAATCTACAACCATCGCATACTAGCGGAAACTAAGGCAGTAGGTAAGAAATATTAAATCATGCGGCCAAATAGGAGTCGACCCAGTAGTAAAGCGAAAATGAAGGCTTAAACTACATTTAACTCCTGTAATGAAAAGAGTCAGGATCTACAACACTCACATTCAGGCAAAAATTAAAGGCAGTAGGTAAGAAATATTAATCTTTGTAAGAGAAGTCATATGACAAAAATGGAAAAGTTCATCAAATTGGTCGGCAATCAAAACGAAATTGGCAAGGCTATGGATAAAATGTTGGCAAATCTGAAAAAAGGAAGAACGATGTTCACCTAAACGATCGTCACAATACTTTAGAGGCGCGGAGGAAAAGCGCATTAAGCACATATCAGAAACTACTAAAGTTGTAAATAGATCATGGCTACCACACAAGTACACAACAATATTAAACATTACCTGACAGACCTAGAAAAATATATATCGCCCACCAATTACGCAAGTTGAGAAGAAGGCGACAGCTCGCTGAGGAAAACAAAACAACTCCGCGTATTGCAAGTAAGACTCAGACTCCTAGCCAGTTGCACGAGCCAGTTTACAATTATACGCCCAGATCCAGGATTATATATTGAGCACATAGGTGACGTGCCAATAAAAAGACACATTCCGGTTCGACGTACGATTCAATAAGGCTAATACAGAAGAGGTAATGGAAGCAAGGATTCGTAAAATTGAAGTCACAAAACTATCAGAAAGTTTACACTGCAAGGAGCTAACCTATCACATAGTCGACCTAGGCTAACTTCTGGAGTGGTTATAAATTGGAATATACACAATTACTTATTCAAGAGGGAAAATGGGTATGTCAAGGTATATTCAGACATCAATACTTGGAGTGAATAATGAAATATATAAGAACATCAATGCGATGAACAAGAAATAATGAATACTGCAGATTATCTAAACAAGTTCATGTTATCAGCACTGTCAACATTCAACAACACCGAAATTAGGACTAACAGTCAGCTTGAAAGCTTCAGAAAGAGATTAAAAGTGAGCATGGTATCGATTAACATCATGAAAAAATGTACAAGACCAAATGTGAAAATCAGCTATACCTGCACGTTTTAAGTTCGTATCAAATAGCAGTGAACCTCTTCATTGAAGTGTGTTCCTACTACAATCAAGTGGCAAAGGCAGCTTTAACGACTCAATTACGGAGGCACACATAAAGAAACTAGTGACATCGGCATCTCGAACACAACCGTCTAACAAAGAAATATTGATACTTCCGTTAGTGAAGATGACTGTCAAGAAGGGTTATCACCAGATCCTTTCATCAGAATACTTCATAATGACCAAAATCACGCAGTATGTAACAATAAAGACAACACAAATCCCATCGCTGGTGAAAAAAAAGACATACTGGCAGATGGAATCACGGCAGTGGTAACCAATTATACGTTCCACTGTCGGATGAAAAATACAAAACAGTGCCCACTAGAGAGCCTACAGTCATTTGCACACCTTCAGTAGTAAACAGATTAGAGCATAGTGCAAACTGTGTAATAACCGACTTGACCAATGAATAAAAGCGAACTCATGCAAAGGACTAAAGCAGCAAGTGCATGGAACAATCTGGATACAGCTCTAAATCCCCAACACGTGGATGTTTATGACAAAGAACATCACCAAGACAGCGGTAATGTACAATGGAATCAGGTGAGACATAACGTTAAACTAAATAGAGACCGTCCAAATATTGCAGAGATGCCTAGAAGAAACAATTCAAGGCTTTCCTACAAGGCAAAAGATACGGTCTCAGTGATTATACCGATCCGCATCAACATGACAGGAGCAGTTAAACATCAATCTCAAGGAAACAACATCTAGTGGGAGGTAATATTTTAGGCGACAGATGAAATGAACGAGTAAGAAACAATACTGAGACAACACTCCCTGAAGAATAATTTTACTGCATTTCACAATATCAAGCACAGCAATAGTACTGGCAACGTTTACGCACATGAGAATTTGTTAGTTTTGGTTGATAAAACCTCCTAATTGATCTTGATGAATTTCCAATCAACTCAGTTATAGATATTTACTTATACGAAGACAGTCTATACTGTAATGTTTGCGTGTTATGGGGTGACCCTGTAAAGAGTCGATCGATTAGGGACCAGAGGATTTAGTTACATTGTTACGACTTATTTAAATTAGTTAGTACATAATTGAGTAATTAAGGATTGTTATTGCGCCGAGTTGCAATTCCTGTCGTGGAATTTTTACCTCTTTCAGATCTTCCGACGCTTCTGTTTATTAACTTGGCAAACAATAGGTTTAGGTTTGTATATAGACGATTATAAATACACCTTTCCTTTATATATTTTTTGAAACCAACATAGTAGACATAAAAAGACTCACACACAAGTAAAACCCCTCTTTCCGTACCTCTTCGGCTGCTTTCGGCTTACTCCGTTACGTTAATTTCTTATGGTATTACTTATCAACTACATTTTCCTCCTTGCTCAGAAAAAAATAGATTAAGCTAACTTTCCCGTTTTTTTTTTCTCTTACATTTTCTTCCAGTTTTTTGTACATCATCTCTTAACCTACTACACCTTTCATTATTTTGTCTTTAAATAATTTTATTCTGTTTTTGTGTAGCGGCACTGATTTATTTAAATTTTCACTATAAACAAATGTAATACATTTAAATTATTAATTGATCTCATATTCTAAGGCGTAAAAATACAAAGATTTTGTAAACGAATTATTTTTTTTTAACAAACACATAGACTTATGAAAATGTAAACTTTCACCATTAACACTCATAATAAAATACTTATCTTTTTTGGGGTTTTTTAATGGTGTACTTCAAATTATACAATCTAAACGTTTCGATAACACTAACAGCTAAAAAATGAAAAAATTAAAACATGTTTTAATTTTTCAAATTTGACAAAATTGTTTACTACATCTTTAACAATTTTTAACAAACATTACTACTGACGAAGATAACTGTAAGTGTTATCGAAACGTTTAGATTGTATAATTTAAAGTACACCATTAAAAAAACCCAAAAAAGATAAGTATTTTATAAACACATAGACGTTCACGTGTAAATTATGTAATTAAAATACTTCATTGTAGATAGAAAACACACTATTGCTACATACATAAAGACTAAGTTTGCATCGGTTTGGACTTGTATCTAGACAGCTCATTTGGTAGAGCGGTAACCTGGCAAAGTACATGTCGTAGGTTCAAATCCTACTCGACGTAATCTTTTTCATCGTTTTTAAAAAATATTTTAATTACATAGTTGTGTAAACGGATTGTTTTTTATATAATATAATGCTATCAATCTAAACTTGTAACGTGCAAAAATCGGATATTTTCTGGTCGGTTCTATAAATTTTCTAATTATTACTGTTTAGTAAAACAAAATTTATCTATAGCCTGAATGGTTTGTTATTTACATCGGTTTACTCGTTACTTATTTCTCTACCAAAATGATCTAAATTTTCTGTATTTACTGCCTTCACCATTTATTATAACTGATTAAATTATTTCTTTGTCATAATTATATTTCTTATTTTATAAAAGTTCTTCAAATAAACTTACGTGTGTTCTGGTTAGCTATAAATTCATACATTTGATAGATATCTGTTAGTTTGCTAAATCACCACTAGATGGTGATACCATTGAATAATTACATATCATTAAACTTGCTTTATTGAAATACATCTGGTTAACATTTTAAGAATTTGATAAGAAAATTTTGTTGAATGCCTTGCTCTTAAGGTGTGGTTTCTTAATGGCCATGTTGGGTGTAAAATATATTTTAGAAAATTTCTCTAGTTGTTACCCTTTGGGACGTAAATCACCATTTATAGAGGAGAATTTTCTCAAAAAATTATTAAAAACGTTACAGAAATAAGATGGTTATTATATATATTACCTTATTTTTAGCTTTTTTTTTCGTTTTCTTCTCGTGTGACATTCTCTTGGTTTACTTTATATAGTCGTTGAATATCCATTAGTGTACTTTTCGTCTCGTTTTTGGTTTTGCTACGATGTGCTCTTAACTGGGATTGCTCGTAAATGACTACTGGTAGCTGTGCTGCAATTACGACAATTGAATTTAAACGGTATTAACTACTACAGTACTCGTCCGTCAAAAGGTTAGATTGTTCCGTTACGTACTAATAAACATTGTATTGCTGCATTTACTTTTGAACTTATCATCCGTTACCCGATGCGTTCCGCAGGGATAACTACAGTATCTACACCAAAGTGCCTTTAAATTAATCATACTACAAAAAAAATTTAATACATTGTTTACACCTTTATTGCAACTTCGGTGTCCTCTTGATAGCCGAATTCATTTCACTAGTATAAAACTGTTATAAGTTGATCCAATCAATAACTAATATGTTGTGCATTTAATTTAATCAAATTCGGAGTGATCATTACTGAACTTTTATATAAAACACCCAGTGTTGTTTTAGCATTTAACTTCCATCATTGATATTACCTTAACTATTGTTTATGCTTTCGTGTGCAGTAGCAGTAACTCAAGGCATACATTGTATATACCGGTTGTCGATGTCGTATTATTTATACTATATGTGTTAGCTTTTAAGTACAAAGTTTCTTTTATTGCGGATAAAAGTGTTCAGATCTCGAGTTAGAAATTGATTAATTACTCGTATATGCATGTTAGTATGTGAACTAAACAAGCTTCTCCGATTATCTACAAGGTGTCCGGAAAAATGTGGGAAATATCTCGGATTAAGATAGAAGACGAAAAAATAACATCACAAGTTCCTATAATTTTTTTCCTCCAGACCCTCCCTACGCAGATGTGAGCCCCTAAAGGACGCCGCTGGAAATAACTTTTTCTTGAATAACTTTTAAAGAACCTGACATAATTTAATAAAAATTCAGTATGATGGCCACTAGTAAGGGCGTCTTAAAATAGTATCCTTGAAACATATTTAGCTTGTTTAGTTTACCAGGGATGGCCTAAATTTTTAACACCCTGTATGATAAAGATCTAAAAAAAATATTTTTGTACTTGTTTAATATCGATAAAATGAACTATTTTCGAGAAAAAAAAAATAAACGAATTAATGTTTCATAATTAATAAATTATTAAAAAAAAAATTAAGCTGGTGTTTTTTCGAATTTTTACGAGAAAACACTCTTTTAATAATAAATTAGGAAAACCAAATTAAACATATTAATTATTTAAAAAATGCTGCAAACTTAAGTGAGTTTATTGACCCACGAGGTATTTGTTGTTCATTTTATTTATTTTCACCCAAAAAACATGTCAAACATTCCTATGATACAAAATAAATAAATAACCTGCATTTTAGAACTTGACATTTGCCACATCGCTGATACATTGATCGACATTAATTTACTTTAAATTTACTGATTTTTGGATTTCGTGGTGATTTGAATTGTAAACCTATTCGAAATATGGAATTCACTTTTATTGAATATGCAGATGTGCATCTTGCAATGCTTTGGAAGCAAGAAGATTATATCACGAGAGATTTCCTAACCGTACTATTCCAAATCAGAACACATTTCAACGAGTTGATCAACGTCTAAGAGAGAATGGTGAGTGATTTCGGTTATTAAGGTAATGGTAATAATATTGACTTTCTTTATAACTTTAGGAATGTTTAAGAAAAAAAGTACTGATGCTGGTCTGACAAGAACAGTGTGTACGGTGGAATTAGAGGAAATTATTTTGAATGCTTTAGATCGCACTCTTTCAACGAGCACTCGCAAATTAGCCGCACAATTTAATAAGCCAAAAACAATAATTCATGAAGTTCTTCAAGAACAGCTGTTATACCAATATGATATGCAAAAAGTGCATGAATTGATTCCTGAAGATTTTCCTCGTAGAATGCAGTTAGCAAACTGGCTATTGGATCAGCAACGAAATAATGAAAACTTCATTAACACTATTCTTTTTACAGATCAAGTAGCTTTTACCAAAAATTGTATCACGAATTTACACAACTCACACGTATGGGCTGATGAAAACCCTCATGCAACTATTGTTTCGCATCATCAACATCAGTTTCAATCAATTAATATCTCGGCAGGAGTCATTGAAAATTTTTGGATGGGACCATTTGTATTGAATGGACAACTTTACTTGGAGTTCCTCCAGAACGCTTTTCAAAATTTAATAGAGCATTTACCTCTTGGAACCCGCCGAATCATGTTCTTTATGCACAATGGGGCACCACCTCATTTGGCGTTGCTCTGCAGGAACACTTAAATATCGTCTATCCAAACCGTTGGATAGGTAGAGGTGGACCTATCGCCTGGCCTCCTAGATCTCCCGACCTGACGCCTTTGGATCTTTATCTGTGGGGACACCTCAAAACCTTGGAGTATTACAATCCGATTGATACTGAGGAGGAGCTTCTACAGAGAATCACGTTTCATTGTGATGTGCTAAGGAACAATGCGAGGTTATTGTGGCGGGTACAACAGTCCTCAATTCGTCGTGCTCGTGAACCCACTTATGAAGTTTTTAATTAAATGGAAATGAAACATAAATTTGTTTATTATGTTTTTTCTCGAAAATAGTTACTTTTATCGATATTAAATATGTATAACTTTTTTTTAGAGAAAGGTTCAATCTACCCAAAAACATTTTTTTTAGATCTTTATCATACAGGGTGTTAAAAATTTAGGCATTAAGGTGTTCAACTTAGTCCATCTCTGGTAAACTAAACAAGCTAAATATGTTTCAAGGATACTATTTTAAGAGGCCCTTACTAGCGGCCATCATACTGAATTTTTATTAAATTATGCCAAGTACTTTAAAAGTTATTCAACAAAATGTTGTTTCCAGCGGCGTCTTTTAGGGGCTCAGATCTCCGTAGGGAGGGCCTGGATGAAAAAAATTTATAGGAACTGGTCATGTTATTTTTTCGTCTTCTATCTAAATCCGAGAGATTTCCCACATTTTTCCGGCCACCCTGTATATACATTTGAATTTGTCATTGTCAAGGGGGGTTTATGCTTGGATATTGTGAAACGAAAGGCAAGTGTTACCTTTCTAACGTAAACTATTGCGGTTATATATGTATATATAAATTTTCCTTTTCAGAGTTACGTTTTATGAAAGATCTTTCAGCGTAGCAGAGAGGGGCATTAACATTCTTTTATTAAATTAGCTAAACTGATGAAAGGTGAGTTTATTTTTTCCCTGGTTCAATCTTTACAGGGACTCTCTTCCAAGAACTAATAATTTATCTTTGCTTTCTTTAAAGCTTGTGGCGCCTATTTCTTGTCTTTTCTCCTTATCTTTCTACCTACAATTTCTTTCTCCTTTTATAACTAACCTAACTATCTATTTACTCTTTATCAACACTTCAAAACACCCACGCTACCCGAGTCCTCTGCGGTCTCAGGACCGTTTGGCTGAGTTAGTAGTCGAGCTAACTAATTTCTCTCCATTTTATGTGACGTAGTTGGTTAGACAGTCATTATCCTGATACAACCAACCTTAATTAACCTACACACAACTTTATCTAAGAATGATTTAGTATTCTAATGAATTACTTTATTTATTGATGCCATTAATATTAACCAAGATAAACATCCATTTTTTTCTTATTGTGAACCTTTAAAATTTAAACTTTGCATTGTTCCAATTATTTAGCTACAGATACTTCCACTAAATTTTGGATTTATATTGTTATGTGTAATATGTAGTAGTGTATATTTTTGATAGATGTTAGTATTTAGCCACATCCATTTACGTTTCTTGCTCAGCACGTGCTTTAGAACTTCATTTCCGTTTGCATTGTGTAACAATACACCTCGTTTGTTAGTTCACTCCTCTAAAAAGGTATGTAATTATCTTTATATTTTACATTTTTGTATTCGTTTATTACATTTACATTTCGTAAAGTTGAACTGAATGTTTCATACTTTCATTTCGTGTAGAAACGTGGTGTCATGGCATTTATGCTAATTATAAAGAGAGCATAGACGTTGTTTTGAAAAAAAATTTGAATTTGACATCTATTGCTTTGATGTGTCATTAAATCTGGAAACAAGACACGTTGCCGCTCGCCATGTAATATGACTGTCTTTGTCGTGTGTGTCTGAGTTATTTTAATTATTTCAACTATCAGCATTGGAAGTTTCAATGCTAAATATTTCAAAAACTGTAGGAGACATCGACCTTCATAGAGTATACTTTTTTGTGCAAAAAGGTTGTAAAATAAGAATTTGATACCAAAGGCGAAATTCCTTAATGCATAAAAAAATTCTGTCCTTTTTAAAACATTTAATCTACCCCAGCTAGCACTCTCTATAAACTCTAAGCAAACTGTGACGAGATTTCAGTTTCTAACCCAAAAAACCCAAATCCCAAAATTTGGTATGAATATTGGAATTTATTCAGAAATAGAAAGAAATGAAATTATATCTTGCGTTTTACATCCTGTATCTCTTTAACTATCTCCTATTGGACTGAACTGAGTTCGGCTAATCGCAATACTTCTACTTCAGTAATCGACCAATGAACTTTGAATCATTACCTTTGGACTACCCTATATATGCTTAATCGAATATAACTACACTGTCACTAAAACAAAAACGGTATTTCACTTTAAGGAGTAGTTATTATTATATTATGTTCTCACTTGTCTTGTCACGTCAATATGAATACTATCGCAGAATTTAACTAAACGAACAAATTTTGATCACCGAACCGTTATTCCTTTATAAACATCACCATTTTGAATTGACTAAAAGTTTCTTAAATAATATAAAAAATACGTTCTTGCTTGTTGGTTTTTTATTCAAAGTCCAAAATCGGAACCGTTCTGGTGGATTAATAATATATATTGAATGGAGAAAGGCTGTTACTGTGTAACACAGAGTAGTGTAATCAGTAACAAAATTTGTAGAAATGAACAGATATAATTGAAGCCATCAAAATTCTCCCGGCAGACAAAGGCAACGCGACTGTGGTAATGGATATGGACACTTACAATAGTAAGATCCAAGAACTACTAGACGGGGGCGAGTACAAACAAATAAGAAAAGACCCCACCCCATCAATCGAAAGACGGATATACCTGACGCTGGCAAAACATAGGGGGAGTTTTCCGACTACCAGAGAACAAGACTTATCCCACACTATAGCAAATCTCCGCATCTGTACGGCCTACCAAAGATTCATAAGCAGGAAATTCCTCTGAAACCAATGGCGAGCTCGAGAAATTCACCTTGTCACCCATTAGCACACTATCTGCTAGGTATCATCACACCCTTATCGGGAAAAACTGAGTCTATGGCCAAGAATACACAGCACTTCGTAGAAACCATCAGAAACTTCCAACCAAACTACGAAGAAATACTGGTAAGCTTCGACATTGTGAGTCTATTCACAAATGTGCCTATCCACAAGGTACTAACGATCATAAGAGACAAGCTGGAAAAGGATGAAACGTTAGACCAACGCACGCAACTCTCGGTAAACACAATAACGGAACTTCTGACAATATGCATTAGAACTACATGTTTCCAGGTAGAAGACAAATTCTACCAACAAGAGTTTGGGATGGCGATGGGTTCCCCACTATCACCGATAGTGAGCAATATATATATATATATATATATATATATATATATATATATATATATATATATATATGGAAGACTTTGAAGACCAAGCGATATCCGGATTCACAGAGAAACCAAGGATGTGGCTTAGATACGTGGACGATACTTTCGTAGTTTGGCAACACGCCAAGCATAAGCTAGATGAATTCCCAAATCATCTAAATAGCCGCGCACCCTCCATAAAATTCACAATGGAATTGGAGTCTGAACAAAAACTGACATTCCTGGATGTACTTGTATACAGGAATGACAACGCTTTCACGACAAGTGTATACAGGAAAACTACCCACACGAGGAAGTACCTATACTACAACTCCAATTACCACAAAAACAAAGTTAGGTGTGGCATAATGCTTGTACGATAGAGCAAAAGCGATATGCTCAAAGCAAGAGAACCTGAACAAAGAAAAAGAAAATATCGCTAGAACACTCAAAGGAAATGGCTACCCCGATCTAACACCTAACCTAAACAGGGAAAGGGTAACCGAAAAAGAAGAAACTAAATATACAGCGATAATATCATATATACAAGGTACCTCAGACAAAAGACGAAGGATAGGCAGCAAATACAAGATACGTACTGCCTTCAAATCGACCAGAACGCTCAGGGGAATATTAACCAAAACCAAATCATACAATGAAGATCAGAATTCCAAGAATTGTGTATATAACCTACCATGCGAATGCGGCTGAGCATACATAGGAGAGAGCAGTAGACCACTCAAAGTGAGAACGCAGGAACATAAGAACAACGTCCGCAAGGACGAAACAGAAAGATCAAGAATCGCCGAACATGTCTGGAACGAAGACCACCGCATCCAATGGGATAACATACAGATAGTGGCAAAGGACGAGAACACAACTCGTCGAAAACTCAAAGAAGCCACATACATGGCACTAGCAGAAAATTCAATAAGCCAAGCTAGTGTAGAAATGAAACCCATATGGATTCCAATAATGCGTGAAGAGCTTAGGCGCAACACACCTGCGCAAGAAGTTACTGCGCAAGATGCGCAATAAACTTCTGCGCAACCACGAAAAAAGTTTAATACATATATAAGTTCTAAATATATATATATATATATATATATATATATATATATATATATAGTATATATGTATATTATATATATATATATATATATATATATATATATATTGGATTACTCAGTGGCTCAGTGGCAAAGGTGTCAGACTAGTAAGTGAAAGGTACCAAGTTCGAATCTGAGAGTAGTCAAGTGCTTGGGAAAAAATTATATATAACATATGAATTCGACTCAAGCGCGAAAACAGTCCTTCTCAGGACTAAGCCTGAGGAAGGAAGCAGAGTTCGCTTCCAAAACGTCGCGCTCAAAAAGTATAAACTGTGGAAATAGGCCGATCAACTCCACTTATCAATTTTGTGTAATATTGAACTATTTATTTTGAAGAAAACAGAATTTTAGGGCTTGTGTCATTCTGTCTAGCAAAAGGTTAGTTGCGCAGGGGTCTAAGTGGACCGGCTTACAGCATTTAAGGTGAGCGTAATCCGATTAGCGTCTCCTTTTCCAGAAGTACAGAGGCGCAGATGCTGCTTTTCAATTTATACATTATTTGATCACCGTGAATAATGCTTTTTGCGGCTGCAATTTAGTACGAAATACATGTAGGTATTTTAATTTTACATTAATATTAATACTAATACTACTACTAACATGATTTATTTGCTTAATTTTACAAAATCTTGCAAATTGATTGCGTTTTGTTATTTACATTCTCTATTTACAGTATTTATAGTCTCTCCTTTCTTTACTTCACTTACACTCACTTCTTCTCTCTTTTCTCTTCTCCCATTAAGTGTCTTCTTCTGTTCCATGTTTCTTGCATCCACTCCTCTCACGTTCCTCCTTTAACTCCCTGCTTAATCGTCTCTATTTTTTCTCCGCACAGCCTACATCTTCTCTATTCGTCCTTTCTCCAGTACCTCTTTCGCCTTTCTTCGTTCCCACATTTAAATATCTCGGTATCCCTTCTCCCTTAATGTTCCTATAGTTTACATTGTATTTTCTTTCTTTCACCTTCGACCATATTTCCTGCTTTACACATCCCTATCCCTTCTAATTATGTCCTCTCTCACGTTCACTCCTTCCCTTCTTAGTCTTTCTACTTCTTTTTTTGCATATCGGTTTCTTTCGTAATATTCTTTCCTGGCCTCTTGCCCATATTCTGTTCTTCCGTCTCTTATTTCTTTCCAACATTCTTGTAGAATTTTGCACTACGTTCTTCTACTCATTTCCTCCTCGTACTTTACTGCTCTATTTCCCGCTTCCACGCTTATTTTCACTACTTGCACCTCCACTGTAATAATGTATCCTGGTGTTTCTCTTTCCAATCCCAGTATCTACCTCCAGTATTTTTCTATCTCTTTGTATTCTTTCCGCCCCCACACTTCCGCCCCGTTCAGTACCGCACTTTTTATCAGTTTCTTAAATAATAAATTTCTTTTGCTTATGTTCATTCCAAGCAGTATTTCCCCTACACTCCACACTTGCCCTATTAGCTTATTCCTTTTTCTCACTCGCTCTTTTATATATTCCGCATCTTTATTATCGTGTCTCACTGTGTATCCCAGGTATGTGAATTCCTTTACTTGCTATATCTCCTCATCTCTACATTTCCATTACTCTGTTTTCTTTTTTCCAGACCCTTTTCTCCATATCATTACCTTTGTTTTAGTCCCATATACTTCCAGCCCTCTCCTTTTAAATATCTCTCCAACGTTTTTTACATCCCCTTCATTTCTTTTTCCTCCCTTGCTATTAACACTATATGATCCGCGTATGCTAGCACACTTTAATCTTCCCCAACACCAGGCGTCTCTCTTGTTGCCTCCTTAATGTCTCCTGCAGGTCTCCAGTACATACCGCGAACAGGCTTGGGCTCAGTGGGGATCCTTGTCTCAATTCCTTCCTCGTTACAAATCCTTCACTCAGTTCCCCATTCACTCTCACACTGTTCCTTGCTTACCCTTTTTTTTCTTTATGTACTTCCACAACTTTTGCCTGTTCACCGTATCGAATGCCGCTGTTATATCTACGAATACCGCTACATTTTGCCTCTTTTCTTTCCTAATTCCTTGTGTTTCAATATGTATTCGTTAGCCGTCGTTCTTCTTCCTTTCCTGAATCCTTCCTGTCCATTTGGTAACAGCTTTTCTTTCCACCTCCTTATTTAATCTTTCTTCTAGAACATTCGCTTATATTTTGTAGGTCGTGTTTAGCAATGTAGTTCCCCTGTAATTAGTCTCCTTTTTTGTACACTGGGAAAATATGTCCTTCGCTCCACCTCTCCGGGAATCCTTCACTTCATATTTTGTTTATTATTTTACGTCATCCTTTTTTGCCACCTTTTCTCCTCCGTATATCCACTCCTCACCTTGTATTTGATCTTTTCCTGCCGCTTTCCCTTTTTTTACCTTCTTTATTACCTCTCTTACTTCCGCTTCTCTTATTCCTTCTTCTTTTTTCCATATCTCGTGTCTTTTCTTACTTTGTTTTCCTTCCCCTTCCTGTATTTGATGTCCCTCCAGGGCGTTTCTGAAATACCTCACCCATTCTTTCATTTATATTCCCGTTTGTGTCCTTCTTCTACGCTTTTCTTCCTTTAAATACGTCTTCTTCTGTTTTTATCTCCTTAATCTGCTCTTTCTGTTTCTTTTATTTATTAAATAACGACAACGTGATGGGTTGCGAAGATGTAAGTTTTACTGGAAAACTAGAAAGTGTACATAAAAAATGAAAATGTCATTCAACTCGCGGTCTTCAACCTACAATTTAATTTAATTCCAAAAACACACATAGCTCTTTTGCCGGTTATAGGAATTATATTTTAAGAGTATGAATTTTAATGATCTAACAAATTTTCTAATTATCTGCTTTTATCTTACCTGTTGGTCTAGATACACTGTAAGGGTAACAGTCGATTGCAAGTGAGCGAGCGCTAACCAAACGTTGATAATCAATACAGCGTTTGAAAATTATTCTAAAATTAAATTTATACGAGGGGGGGGGGGGTTGTGGAGAACGGCTTGTTATAAAAACAAGAGCCACAGTTTGCCGCATTACGAACAGGGTTTTTGACTAATGGTATGAATGATTATTGAACTTCAAAATTAATTAAATAACGAAATTAATTTGAACGACTATGAAACTAGGCGGACCACTCTTCCGTAGCTATAAAGTTACCTTTAGTTTGAATTACTTTTAAAAATTAATATTTAGGCAAGTATCTATCAAATAAATCTAACGTAGTGAATAAAATGCTACTATACTTTATATTACATAATACGTTTTAATACATTTTCAACACAAAGTTTGCAACGCAATAAAACAACGGTGTGACTTGTATATACAACCTCGGTATGTAGTTGGTAGATGGGTGGTTGCAAAATCAAATAGCGCACTGCTAGATAGAAGTATTTTGATTTAATTAAAAATAAAGTTCATTATTGATATTCTGATAATCAAAATGCTAGGATTATTTGGGATTATTTTACCTCGAGACGAAGCGATTGACACAAAAATTTTGATAGCTAAATTACGAGTCAATTAATTGTCATGGACAACTTTATTAAATGAGATTTCAAGAAAGCTGAATAACTATCCATATATGCGATGAAACTTTTGAATTTAATTTTGAAAGCACTGTGTATACGCAATAAAATTCCTTTACCAAATAAAAATGTAAACCTTTACCATTATTACACATACTTAAAGTACTTAGCTTTGGGGTTTTTAATGGTGTATCTTTGCATTTATGTTTATACAAATCTAAACGTTTCGATAACACTTACAGTTATCGTCTTCAGTAGTAATAAGATCTTTTAGAAATGTTCTAAGATGTTGAAACAATATTATAAAATATGAAAAGTGAAAACGCAAACATAAGCGTTTAAAGCCAACTATGGAATACAATTTTAGAAAAGAATAACTAGATTTTGAATAAATTAAATATTATTAAACCGCCTTGAAGGCAACCTGACTGAGACTTAAAGCACACATAGGAATTATTTGATTGATTATTTCGGTAGCCCAATGTGCAGTACTTTGAAGCTTGTTAACAAACCATTGAATGCAATCATTTCCTCTATAAAGCCTAAATCGGGATAAAGAATCATCATATGAACACTTCAAATAGTAAGCAATGCTGAAAGGTGTATGTTGGAGTGAAATAGAGTATTACTTTCGATATCATTTGCACACTTCTCTAAAATACTTTCTAAATCGGCATAAATGACAAATGGCACCTTTTCTTGAATTGCAAAATTTTTGAACTGTAAATTCATTTCTGCCTCGGTAGGCAGCCTAGTAGAGCACTGATTAAGTTGCTGACAGTGAGTGGTATGTTTTTGTAGAAGGCGATCTGAAGAAAAATGGTTCAAACATCGGTAACGTATAAATTGCTTGTGCCCCTTATTTGATAGTTGACTAGAAATAAGAGCAGACATATTTTTAATCCATGTGAAATGGTATATCATCATGGTTAATATCATCCTCGGCTTGATCATTAGCAGAAAGTATTAAAAGATTTATTGGTTCTCTGCCGCTTTGCTGATTACTCAATACAAAGGGTACAACTTTTTTATCATTTATGCAGTACAAATTAATTGCGAGGTTGTTCAGTTTTTCAAATTTCTTCACAACATCCAGCTTAATGGGGAAGTGAATTGAATCAAAATTCAAAACATCTAGAAAATGAGGATAACTAGAAGTCCGGTCTGATTTTTGTGAAGCGGGATATAATGCCGAAACAACGGCCCACAGGAAGCAATACTCATCGTTATTTTTAACATTCACCACCGCACGCTTTACTGCTATGAAGCGAGGAACTTTAACATAGGTTGAATGACCGCCTCTAAATGGGACATAGCTATTAATATTCACCTTTAAATGTAAGACTTTGTATAATGCCCAACCGGAATCCCTTTCAGAAAATTCCTCTAATTTTATTCGTAACTTATCATACACGTTTTCATTGTACCAGACACGTACATTGGTTGAAATATCAATAATGCAATTTTTTGTGGCAAAAGTCTTCAACTCAATATTATGATTTTGGGGTTGCATGAAATTGTAGCCTAAGACTTCATTTACCTTTAGCATAGATTGCCTTAACATTAATTTCACCTTACGTGCAAAAGTATTATATGTGTTTAGTAAAAATATCAAATGGTCCTTAATGTTTGACATATTGATTATAATTCCTGTAAGCAACCTACCATTAAAACATGAGTCTAGGGTGTACCAACGTAATTTATGCATACCTTTTTTATTGACAATTCCACTACCAACTTTTTCTGAAGCGTTCTTTAACTGTCTAAATCTAACCAGATAGCACTTGAGCAATGCTAAATTGCTCTCAAGCTTAAGCAGACTTTCATTGGCCTCATAATAAATTTTATGTTTAATTATATCTTGCAATAGCTTGATATTGGTGTTAACTATACAGATGTGTCTCGAAACTTCCTTTTTTGTTTTCAATAAGGGAACAATACGCTTTGTTAAATTAACCATCTCACTACTACTTGGCATACTCATAGTTAACAATATAAAGCACACACGTAATAATTAACTTTTAACAAATTGCTCTTCACAACGGTTTACAATAAAACTTCTAGTCACGATTGTAAAAATATGATACACAGACTGGTGATTAAGTAATAATAGTTGCTCTTTACTTTAGGTAATTTGTTGTTGTGGCGATTGCAATGTATCGACTGACGTGGGACTGTTCTTTATCTACTTATATAGAGATAAGATCGGGTAAGGTCGGATAAGTTTGGATCTTGATTTCCTAGAATTTCAGAAGCTATGACTCAGCCAAAACAATAGATCGTCTTTGTTTTCTCATGTGGCCTTGAAAATTGTAAGCATAGACTTTGAACCGTCGGCTTGAATAATGCATTGTCTTTGTTCTTGATTTCCTAGAATTGATATGTATTTAAATAACAATCTATTTTTAGAAATTATAACGGAACAGTAGATCGTCTTTGTTCTCTCATGTGGCCTTGAAAATTGTAAGCATAGACTTTGAACCGTTGGCTAGAACAATGGGCCCCCTTTGTTCTTGATTTCTCAGAATTGAGTTGTATTTGGATAACAATCTGTTTCGACCTGAACAATGGATCGTCTTTGTTTTCTCGTGTGGGGGAAACGGTTGGGAAACGGACCCCCTGTTTCAGGAAACGGCTACCTGTTTTTAGGAAACGGCTACATGTTTTAGGAAACAGCTACCTGTTTTGGAAATCGGCTACCTGTTTTGGGGAACCACTTGAGAGCACTGAGGGGCGTGACCATAGTAAAAATTGCTTGATAACCTTGAAACATGCATAGACAGCACCTTAGGGCTTGAGACCGAGGGGAATGTGATGACTTTGAGGAACCTGAAGAGACTTAGCAGGGTTACCAACCTTTCCTACAACGTGGCCTTGACTTAGCAGGTTTACCTTCCTACAACATGAACGAGGTGACCTTGAAGAGACTTAGCAGGATTACAAACCTACCATGTGGCCGCGGTGACCTTGAAGAGACTTAGCAGGGTTACAAACCTTTCCTACCACTTGGCCTTGCATCGGTGACCTTGAAGAGACTTAGCAGGGTTACAAACCTTTCCTACCACGTGGCCTTGATTCGATGACCTTGAAGGGTTACCAACCTTTCCTATCACTTGGCCTTGAATAGATGACCTTGAAGAGATTTAGTAGGGTTACCAATCTACCATGTGGCCTTGACTTAGCAAGGTTACCAACCTGAAGAGACTTAGCAGGGTTACAATACCTACGGCGTGGTCTTGATGACCTTGAAGAAGCAGTGTTACCAACCTAGAAATCTAGTGACCTTTCTGGTGACTTTTTCCAAATTTGGTGACAAATCTAGTGACAAAAGTGGGTTAGGATCGCCCTAGATATACTACTAACTTGACATCGACTTTGGAAATGCTAAAGTAATTGCCAACACAGAGCACTAAATGCAGCAAATAATAAGAGACACCATAAAGATAAAAAATGTCCACAAATCTAGAAGACAAGGGACAAGGGACAAGGGACAAACATTTCCGAAAATATGGAAACCTATATTAAGGGATAAAATAGTGACAAGGTCAAAAAGCAGTGACAGATATACAAAACGAATAAAAAGAAAAAGTAAAAGTGAAAGTGAGTGAAGTGAAAATAGGTGGACGAATGGCATGACAGAAAGCAGCCAATCAGAAAGAGAAACATCTATATAAGGGGAGGGAGAAAGTAGAGGTACTTAGTTTAACACGAGTTACGAGAAGCAGATAAAAGAAAACTTGATAATGGTTGTAACGAAGACAACCGTATCCAATGGGATAACATACAGATAGTGGCAAAGGACAAGAATGCAACTCTCCGGAAAGCCAAAGAAAACACATACATAGCATCAACAGAAAATTCAAGGTAGTGTTCAATCCATACGATAGTCACAACCAACGATATATAAAAATAATCGACTGCAATAGTCACAAAATACACAAAATGTGAATAATAGCGACACCAGTTGTCAATATAAAAAATCAACATAGCATATCCAATTCGGACTCTAAATGGAATTTGCTCATAGATATTAGTACCTATTATGTAAAGGAAAGAGTTTTACTTTACAGTCTCAGAAAGGTGCATGTGTATGTGTGTGTGTGTGTGTGTGTGTGTGTGTGTGTGTGTGTGTGTGTGTGTGTGTGTGTGTGTGTGTGTGTGTGTGTGTGTGTGTGTGTGTGTGTGTGTGTGTGTGTGTGTGTGTGTGTGTGTGTGTGTGTGTGTGTGTGTGTGTGTGTGTGTGTGTGTGTGTGTGTGTGTGTGTGTGTGTGTGTGTGTGTGTGTGTGTGTGTGTGTGTGTGTGTGTGTGTGTGTGTGTGTGTGTGTGTGTGTGTGTGTGTGTGTGTGTGTGTGTGTGTGTGTGTGTGTGTGTGTGTGTGTGTGTGTGTGTGTGTGTGTGTTTTGTGTGTGTGTGTGTGTGTGTGTGTGTGTGTGTGTTATGTGTTATGTGTGTTGTATATAGTGATTTTAGTGATATATAGTTATTTGTGATTGTATATATTATATTTGATATATGATATTATATAGTATATTATATATGATTATATATATGTGTGTGTTTGTGTATGTATGTATGTGTATATGATATTTTTTATGTAGTATATATGTGATATGTGTGTGTGTGTGTGTGTGTGTGTGTGTGATGTGTGATATGTGATAGTTGTTTGTGTTAGTTGATTTGATATGTGTTATGTTATTGTTTGTTGTGTTGTGTTGATAGTGTGCGTGTGTGTGTGTTCTTGTGTTTGTGTGTGTGTGTTATGTAGTGTGATATTGTGTGTGTGTGTGTGTGTGTGTGTGTGTTTGTGTCTTGTGTTGTGTGATATGTGTATTTCTCTGTAATATGACAATTCTATCATTGACAAATTGTATAATAGACACCTGTTGTTACTGTTGAAATCAAACGTTCAATTGTGGATTGATATGACATTTACTAATAACATCTCGATCAAGTATTGCACTATTGTATTAAATAAGTCAAATGTTATTTCAAATTCGTAGAGAATGTCACTATCATCAAAACTATGATGATTTCCGTATCATATATATATATATATATATATATATATATAATATGTATATGATATATGTATGTGCGTGCGTATGCTTGCGATGTATATGCTTTACATACATCTTCATAATGATAGATATAACTATCATTATTTCGGGTTGAATACCTACAAAAATTGAATTACGATTGCATTTAAACTTGTTATCACTGTTTAAGCTTTAAACGTTAAGATTTTAACGCAATATGGTGCAGAGCGGTGCAAGGGTTACGAACTAATTTAAATAACAAGAAAATTACGTTACATTTTGGACGAAAGAGAGTAGGTAAAGTCTGTAGAACTCATCAGTCCGATCACGAAAGTACACAGTTTGTTAATTCAAATAAATAAAGTTAAATATATTGGTTTACCAAATTATATTAGTGTTTTAACCATATTTAGGCTACATCCATCAAAGTGTGCAAATTAAAACCAGGTTTGCTTATTGCTGCCATTTGTAGCCTTTAAATACCAACCATGAGAGGAATTTAACAGCTAGCTCTGCTAGCTTAGTTGGTTTATAGCATTGCAAAAGTGTTGTGCAAAGGAGTTATAGAATACCAAAATAATTTTGGTAAATATAGAAACCGGTTCGAATCTGGTACGGGGTAAACTTCCTTCTAATTTACTAAACACAATTAACACATAACAGAAAAGTTTTCTTTTATCTATGAATGTATTTTATAGTTTACTGTTCATACAATCGATTTTAATATAGTCGGCTCACGTAATCCAAGGTGGGAATGCTTTTCAAATTGGTTGATTGGAACTTCTTTATTATTACCGTACCATTAAGACAGAAAAATTACAAAATTCTTGGTATGTCAAAGCCGTTTATTGTAAATGCAATTACAGTTGGTAAATTTCTTCTACTTATATATATATATATATATATATATATATATATATATATATATATATATATATTACAGGGTGACCCAAACTCGATGGCCAAAACGAAAACAGCTGATTCCTCTGCCCAAAAAGAACAAAAAATTGTTAATACAGGGTGTGTCTATTGTTGATGGTTTCCAAGAGTTAACTTTTTTTTAATTTTTTCTATTTCGTCGACTTATTTTTTAAATCACGCTGTATCTTCCAAACTAGAAGAGTTACACATTAGGAGAAATTTGTAGAAGATGAAATTGCCTTAAAAAATATTGAATTAATCCGAGACAAACTCACCATTCAACATTTTTAATGACAATGAATTCAGAAATGATTTTTTTTCAAATCCCAAGATAAATTTCCAAGAGGAATATTTTTCCAATAAAGATAGATTTGATACATGGCCGATAAAGGAAAAACTTCCTTTTTTGATAAGCTTTACAGCAATATGAAAAAAACTTATGGTTGACGTACTAATTACTGAATTGTTACAGGAATACACCTCAGGAAAAACTTTTAGAGCATAAAATTACCTTCAAGAATATGGTAGAGTAGATGAGAATTGACGATTTGTCCCTCACTTTTCAATCAATCTGTACATCTACGGCAAGAAATACGTCTCCTTTACTGATATCTTTTCATCACCGTAGCAACGACTTGACATGAGTAAGTTAGTTGTCAAAATTTGTTTGCTATTACAGTTTTGCTGATTTCAATACGAGTTCTTTCTGTTGTAGTGATATTGTAATTTAGTTTTTGAGTTGTTCTTGTTCTTGTTATTATTATTGTTCTTGTTCGTGTTCGTGTTTTCCTTCCTGAGTCATGTTTTCAAATGAAGAATATTCCGATATTCATTTTTATTATGGTGTTGCCCAAGGGAAGGCGAGTGAGGCTGCTAGACTGTATGCAGCTGCTTTCCCAAGAAGAATTCATCCAGAAAGAGGGGTGAGATCTGGAGATCTTGGAGGCCACGCCACTGTACCACCTCTTCCAATCCAACGTTGGGGATAATGTTCGTTTAGCCAATCTCTCACACCTCTTCCGTAGTGGGCAGGACAACCATCAAGTTGAACCCACATATCTGCTCTTGTTGCTAATGAAACCTCCTCCATCAATTCAGGGAGGTTTTCTTGAAGGGGATTCAAAAAATTCACTGAATTGACTCTATCTGGCAGAATATATGGACCAATAAGTTGATTGTTGAGTAAACCAACCTAAACATTAACTTTGAACTGGTGTTGAAAGCTATTTGGTCTCATAGTATGTCGGTTCTCATGTGCCCAGAAGTGCGTGTTATAGATATTGAAGATGCCTGACATTGTAAAGGTGGCCTCATCCGTTCACAAGATTGCTTTTTGGAAATCTCGATCATTCCTAACTGAATTGAGATACCAAAACTCAATCCGAACCTAGATCTCCATCTAAAGTTTTGAACTCCCGTCACGTGATACGCACGGCTTCCGTCAGCCTTAGGAGTTCTCCGTATTGTTTCTCGTGGAATCTGCAATACATTGGATGACCGCCGCAAGCTAGTCTCAGGATTTGCTTCGAAATGCTGGATTACGTTGTTAATCCTCTCAACATTATGAAATTCCTCTTGATCTCTTAGGATCCTAAAAGATCCTCTCTCTCTTAGAGCAGTGTGTACTCTAGAGAAAACTCTCCTCTCTGGATGAATTCTTCTTGGGAAAGCAGCTGCATACAGTCTAGCAGCCTCACTCGCCTTCCCTTGGGCAACACCATAATAATAATCAATATCGACATATTCTTCATTTGAAAACATGACTCAGGAAGGAAAACACGAACACGAACAAGAACAATAATAATAACAAGAACAAGAACGACTCAAAAACTAAATTACAATATCACTACAACAGAAAGAACTCGTATTGAAATCAGCAAAACTGTAATAGCAAACAAATTTTGACAACTAACTTACTAATGTCAAGTCGTTGCTACGGTGATGAAAAGATATCAGTAAAGGAGACGTATTTCTTGCCGTAGATGTACAGATTGATTGAAAAGTGAGGGACAAATCGTCAATTCTCATCTACTCTACCATATTCTTGAAGGTAATTTTATGCTCTAAAAGTTTTTCCTGAGGTGTATTCCTGTAACAATTCAGTAATTAGTACGTCAACCATAAGTTTTTTTCATATCGCTGTAAAGCTTATCAAAAAAGGAAGTTTTTCCTTTATCGGCCATGTATCAAATCTATCTTTATTGGAAAATATTCCTCTTGGAAATTTGTCTTGGGATTTGAAAAAAAATCATTCCTGAATTCATTATGTCATTAAAAATGTTGAATGATGAGTTTGTCTCGAATGAATTCAATATTCTTTAAGGAAATTTCATCTTCTACAAATTTCTCCTAATGTGTTTTCTTGTAACTCTTCTAGTTTGGAAGATACAGCGTAATTTAAAAAATAAGTCCACGAAATAGAAAAAATTAAAAAAAAGTTAACATCTTGTAAACCATCAACAATAGACACACCCTGTATTAACAATTTTTTGTTCCTTTTGGTCAGAGGAATCAGCTGTTTTCGTTTTGGCCATCGAGTTTGGGTCACCCTGTATATGGGGTGTTCTAAAGGTCCATCAGGAAACTCCGGAAGAAGATTCTACGAGCTAAAGTAATAGCAGTTTGTAAAGAAATTGTGTTTCAGATTGTCATTTGTTTGCAAGTTACGGCTTGTCAAAGACCGATTTTTTTAAATTTTCTTTTTAAATGACTTCTGCAGTTCAAGGTCGATTAGTCTCTCATTTAATATACTTACTAATTAGATCAAGTTCTATTTGAGCTGTAATAAAAAAATTTCATTATGCGCCGTTGGAAGGCACTAAACCTAACACTCAAAAAATTTGTTTTGTTGATAACTTTTTCATAGGTCTGTTATTTTTAAATTTTTTCATGGAACTTGGGATTTACCCATATGAGAGGTTACTGAATCCAGTGGTGTAGTTAAAATTTCAATAAAAAATCGCTAATCAAATTTGTCCATTTTCGACATTGAAAATAAATCATGAAAGCCTTGAAAATTGAAATTTATCTCTAAATTTTTGTCATATAGTGGAGTTTTCGATGGTTTATCATTTAAAAAGAAAGCGTTAACATAGGATTATAAATACATTTTTTACAGAGAGTTTCCATTTGAAATGGGTCACACTGTATATATATATATATATATATATATATATATATATATATATATATATATATATATATATATATATATATATATTGAGATGTTCAGAAAGAAGTAAAGAAGGATCGGACAGTTTAAATAGTAATTTAGTTATAAAAGTGTGATTTCAAGCTCGATACATATGCGAGACATTGTTTGACAGAAATCTGGTTCACGATGGGTTTAAAGTAGAGTTGTTTTAGACAAAATAATCTGAATATTGTTTATACAATTTGATTTCATCATAAAAAGCAATGTGCTACCAACAAAAATGTCAAGAATGTTAAATACACTTATTTTCGTAAAGTCAATTTAGTTTTTCCTTAATTTCAATATAAGTCAAGTTTTCGAGAGTATTTTGGCAAGTGGATATTTTACAGGTGTTTAAAAACAAATTGTAAAGTTAGAATTATATTTGGGATATTGTGTAAATAGTTTTAGAATGCAGGAAATGTGATAAATTCATGAAAGGGTTATAATATGGACTTATTAGGAGTATTTCTCACATATTTTTGGATGCGACTCTGTGACAAACATAGTGATACAAGTTTAATAGCAAGAGCAATGCATAGAACATTTTGACATGAAGACATTCACAGTTATATACATTTTTGTAGTGAAAATTCAAGTAAGTGTGTTAAACGATGTGACTTTTTAATGCAACACTATATGATACAATGCATTTGAAATGAACAGTAAATGTAATAAAGACAAGTATTACAAGCCACTAACATAACATTTTGAGTTATAAAAACGTTTTTAAATATAAGTTATTTGCAATTTCAGATTTAAGTTTGGTTATGTTGTAATTTATAGGTTTTTTGCACAAATTTATAGTTTTTTTATATTATTAGGCTTAAATTACATTCTTAAAGTAATTAATACGAGTCCTTCCTCAGTATCTCATAGTTTTAAAAAGGATACAATGCATTTCACCGCAAAATTTCGTGAAATATGGGGTGAATTTAGAATATTTTTACATACACATAAAATTTGTTTAAATTCAAGATTTAAAACTCTAAATGTGTGTTGTCCTATGTAAAATTTTACCAGGATTACGTTTATGTAATTAGATTAAGTGTAGCTTGTAAGTTTAGGTAGTTATAAGCAAATTTAAATTAGATTAGGTGATTTCGCAAATTATTTTAAGGAACCATATCTTGTTGGGTGTCTATCTATTCGAAATTTTATATAGTTTTCATTTCTGTCGTTAGTTTTTAAATCCGTTAGTATATAAGAAAGTTATGGCCAAATTTCTATTTTAGTCAAAATTATAAAATGTTTCAACCAATCAGAGACTTAGTTACAAAGGTATATTTGCTAAAAAAAAATTGAAGTTTTAGTAACAACCAAAAAGGTATAAAAGGAATTGCCCTGGAAGTGGTGAGCTCTCTATAATTTGTTCAATTTTTAAAAAAAGGTTAAAACAGTGTTGTGTATTTGTGTAACAAGTAAGTTTTTCTAACCTAATTTAATTATCGGAAAAAAAGTTATAAATAACGAAGAGAATATTCTAGAGCAATTGTTTTTATACCGGCATTAATTTAAATAGTTCGGTCTCCGATACTTGTTAGTTTTCGGAAAACTTTTTACGATTTAATTTGTGTAATGATTTTGTTGAAAGTTTTCGTTTTATCAAACTTGATTTGATTACGTTCTACCAAATTAAAATCACATTTATTTGGTCATTTGTGTTTTATTTCCTGGTACAAATTTCTTTTAAATAATTTATATTTGATCCGGCATCTAAAAATAAAAGTGAAATTATAATAAATTTTGGACAACATTTAAACATTTTATAAACGATACCACTCAATAAGCATTAATTTATTTAAATAAAAAAATTACCAAGATAAAATTTGTGACTGGAGTGTTGCCGAACATTACTAGTTTTGGAAGTTAGTGTCATCGACAACCCGAGTACCTGTCAGCAGCCAATGGGTGTATGGTAGCAGCAAGAATCAAGTGGAAAGTGCCTGCATCAAATTGGAACAACTTGAAGACATCAGTTTGCATTTGGAACAATATATGTGAGTCACATTTTCATTATAGCCCTATTTATTGTGTACATTATTGTGTTAAATTTCCTGCAAAATTATTATTTATTGGGTATATGTATTGGTGTAGAATTTCCAATAATACTTGTATAAACACCTGTAAATGAAACAAAATTTTTTAATTATTTCCAAATTCTAAATTCAATTGTGAACGTAAACATTAAATTTGCAAATCATTGTTTGAGAATTTTGACATTTATTAACTTCATTCAATAACGTTACAACGCATGCGTTAGAAGTATAAATTCTATTCAGACTCATTTCTTATACATATATGATAATTTCTATAAAGTGTAATTCATATAATTACATCTCAAAATTAAATTTATTTTCCTAACTAATTGATCCCTATCCCCTCAGTATAATTAATATTATCGATATCCCAATATATATATATATATATATATATATATTATATATATATTTATATATAGTTAAAAAGAGGTAATATGGGATTATGTATGTCACAAACGAAAGTGCTTCTTTTAAACCACCATCAGAACACCTATATTATAATATTTAATATTCAATCAATTCTAATAATACTGTATTACGCTGCAAATGAAAAAAAAACTTATGAAATAAATTGATATTACTTGATTAATGACTGACATTTTTAATATTTCTAATGTCAAAGGTCAATCAGGAATTTGACAAATATTATTGAAGTTTTACAGTTCAAGAAAGAAACATGTACAAAATTTTGTGTTACATAACTGTGATTTTCTACCCTCTGGGGGTTTGTTATAAAAATTTATTTAATTAATCAATTTTTATAATTGTTATAGGTATTTTCTAAAGAAATACCACGAGATGAAAATATAGTGAAATGTCTTAAAGAGATGAATGTAGAGGAATCCAAATTCTTTAATGCTGTAGATGAAAAATATATTATAAAAACCGAAGATTCAGAAGTTTACGCTGTGCTTGAATGTGTTTTTAGAAAGTACGATGTACTCAAAAATAATGATGAATTTGATAAGGGCAAAATAATTAACTTAATGGCTGAGCATATATTGTCTATATTTGGAACAAAAACTGAAGATAATCTGCAAGCAGCAAAAGCAATTTATGAAAAATGCGAAAATTCAACAGGTAGTCCTTTAGGGAAACGCTTCTTAAATTTCCATAATTGTGAAGTAGAAGAAATTTACAAACTGTAATTGCCATATACAATAAAGGGCTTTGACATACCAAGAATTTTGTAATTTAAAAAAGTTCGAATAAACAAATTCGAAATGCATTCCCACCTCTGATTACGTGAGCCGATTATATTAAAACCGATTTTATGAAAAGTAAACTATAGAATACTTTCATAGATAAAGAAAACTTTACAATTCTTTCATGTGTTAGTTGTGTTTAGTAAATGAAAAAGAATTTTACCAGGTACCAGATCGAACCGGTTTCTATATTCACAAAAACGTTTTGGTATTCCATAACACTCATATGCAAGGCTATAAACCGACTAAGCTAGCAGAACAAGCTGTTAAATGCCTTTCATGATTAGTATTTAAAGGCTACAAATGGCAGCAATAAGCAAACTTGGGTTTAATTTACGCGCTTTGGTAGATGTAACCTAAATATGGTTAAAATACTAATATAATTTGGTAAAGTAATCTATTTAACTTTATTTATTTAATTAGCAAACTGTGTACTTTCGTGATGACTTATGAGTTCTACACGTTTTACCTATTCTGTTTCGTCCAAAATGTGACATAATTGTTTTATGTTACTTAAATTAATTCATAATCCAAATTTGAAAGGTGGTAGGCATGTATACTCCATGCCAGCCGGGGAGGTACCACCACCCTTACCATGGGCTCCTTAATATTGGGTCTCCGATTTTCTGAGCTGCCGGTTACCTTTTCCTTCATCCTTAATCTATTCTCATCCTTATCCTTCCTTTTCGCCCTCACTGTCTTCCTATAGGATTAAAAGTCCCAAATTAAAAAATAAGATGGCTGTGGTTTCTAGGGAAATAAATTCCGGACGTAAAATCCTGCCCCATTTGGATGTCCGGGAGAGCAGGGCCCAAGCGACCACGGTCATCGAAAGTATCAACTTTCTGATTCACTACTGCAACATCCGCGGTATCAGGTCTAATATTAATGCTATTCACCAACCTCTTGAACAATTACAACTTGATATTTTGTTTCTATCTGAAACACAAGTCCCCTCTGAAAGCTCCGAGTCACCCGACTTGCAATTTCCTCAGTACCACCTCCACTCTAACTTTCGGTATAAAGGAGGTGTAAGTGCCTACATCAAGGACAGAATTGCTTGCAAGAGGGTTTCTTCCTTAGAAAATAAAAATTTTGACGTGATTTGGTTTAAACATTCTGGTCCTAATTTTGTGAAATTCTACTGTTACATTTATAGGTCTCCTAATGACAGTAACTTTCAAGACTTCTTCTATTACCTTAGTATGAAAGTTGACTATCTCCTTTCACTTTCCATCTTGCGATATCTCAATTGTAGGCGATTTCAATGTTTATAACTCTAATTGGCTTCAGTTTTCATCTACTACAAATCCTGCTGGTCATAGTGCAGAAACATTTGCTATTTCATGTGATCTCACACAAATGATTTCTGAACCCACAAGAATCCCTGATAACCCTAACCATACTCTACATCTTCTAGATCTCTTTCTTACATCAAACCCTCTTGTTTAAAAAACTTCGGTTCTTTCGCCTTTAGATCTTTCCGACCATTGTCTAATAGAAATTATTTCTACTGTACCTAATTCCACTGTTCGCAAAACCGATAGAACCTTATGGTGTTTTAAGTCAGCTCGATGGAGTAATTTATGGGATTTCTTTGCAACCTTTCCATGGCGTGGATATTATTTTAAGTCGTCCTCTTCTTAGGACATCGCTCTTTCAGTATCTGAAGTCATCCTCATGGCAATGGAGTTATACATTCCCAAAAAACAGTACCGTATAGGTCATTCACGTTCCCAACCCTGCTTCAATAAGGCTTGCGCTGATGCAATATCTTTAAAAAATAAATATTACATTAAATGGAAATCTAATAAATCGGTCGACAGTCATGTAGAATACGTTGGTGCTAGAAATATTTGCAAAACTAAACTAAAACTAAGAAGTTGTTCGAACAACGAAAATGCGATGAACTAGCTACATCTCCTTTAGGCAGTCGTATATTTTGGTCTTTAGCTAAAACCATTAGTAAAAACTTTGGAACATCTTCATTCCCCCCCCCCCCTGACATCTATTGACGGATCGGTAGTTGCGGATTCTGTAGACAAAGCCAATGTTTTTGTGGATTTGTTTGCATCAAACTCGTGTCTCAATGATTCTGGAAAAGATATGCTCCTAGCACCAGTCCTATCTAAGTTCTATACGATCCTATGTCTTCTGGGGAATTCCCTTCATCATGGAAGTTAGCAAATGTTCAACCTATTCCCAATAAAGGCGATAAGACCGATCCCTCAACTAGCGACCAACTGCCATCACTTCTAATTTGTCTAAAATCATGGAAAAAGCAATCAGCGACTGCTCACGTTCCTTGAAACTAACAAACTTCTTAGTGACCACCAGTATGGGTTTAGGCAAAGTCGTTCAACAGGTAATCTTCTTTCATATGTGACCCAAGTTTGGAAAAATACAGTAGAGCAGTCCGGTGAAACAGTCGTAGTCGCTTTAGATATCTCAAAGGCATTTGACCAAGTTTGGCATAAGTGTTTACTTGCCAAACTCACCTCGTTTGGGTTAAATCATACGCTCATCAACTGGGTTTCTAGTTTTCTTGATAAAATACGAATACGTGTCGTAGTTGATGGATTTCTTTCAAAAGAAGTTAGCATTAACGCGGGAACAGGGATCC